>ML783837.1:864940-893732 GCA_009831015.1 Picea engelmannii
AAACGAGAAACACCAAACGCTCAACTCACAACCAATCACTGGTTCTTAGCCGGCTCAACACACTCAACTCCAGAAATCAGAGAGAATGAAAATGCCAAAAAGGGCCAAGAAATGAAAGTCAAGCTATACAGGCAAGCAACAACATAGAAACCCTAGATCAGTTCCAGCAAGCGAACTAAAGCAAAAGATATGTAAGTCACTGATTCAATAAGACAAAGAGGTGTAAATCAACATATATGAGCAATTGACAGAGTCAAAACTTGAATTCAAAAATTTCAAAAAATATGTTCGCAGGCCAGTGTGAAACACAGTGCGAGAAACTAGTGTTCTTGTAGGCCACTTTGATGCAATGTGCGAACTATTCACACTGAAATATATATGCAGAGTGCAAACTTTCAAGGTTCTCGCAGGCTGTCAATGGACACAGTGCGAGAATCCCTGAAACTAATGAAATTTTTGAAAGAGCAAGCAAAATTCAAACTGGCTTATAGACCCAGAAGGTCTCTCAGGGTATCCTGAGGACTTAGAGACTGACAAATCAAAAGAAAAATGAAAACAGAGTAAATGGCCACAGAAAATCCAAAAACCATAAAGAAAAAGGGAATATCTCCCCAGTGGAGTCACCAATTTTTTTATAGGATAAATCCGTGAGTGCAGACACAAACTGATCTCCCTAGATCCACCTGGATCTAGAACAAAACAGGACAGAATAATACACTTTCCCTAGATATAGCCTATCGAATGAACTAAGAGGTAAGGATTATGGACTTACCTTATGAACGCTTTCCTTAGATCTCTGTTGTTCCAAGCTTCGCTCCAATGCTCTCGTCCCGTCTAGATCACAACGAAACGAACCAATCGAAGTAAAGGCAGATTAATATATTCAATGACTAGTCTATACATATGATCAAGGAATTATGTAATAAAGTGACATCATCTTTATGGGAAAGGGACATATTGCTATATTGAATTAATTGAAAGTGAAACTTACAACCTGAGCCTTGATGTCATAGGTCTCCTTTCGATGGCTCCTAGCTATGACACACACACTTGCTCATGCATGAAGAAAATCAACCACTTGTGATGACCTTGTTATTGTCTCTTGCTGCTGTAGCATCAGTCCTCCATACAGTCTTGCACTAATTCTCTAATCAATCTCTAGCTAGCTTGCTGTTTGTTTTCTTAACCCTCTCCATGAGCAATCTCCTCAACATATAGGAGAAGATAGATTAGTTACTTGGATAGGGAATGATCCCAAGATATCTGGAATGCCAGCACCTGAATAACCATTCCAAAGCCAACTCACCCTTCTAGAAGATTCCCTTCTAGAAGGTTCGAGATTCTTATCTTTTTCCCCTTTAAGAACATGTTCGCACCCTAACAATGAGTACAGTGTGAGAAGTTCGCACTCCAGCTTACAGCAGCCTACGAGAATCAGTCATTCTCGTAGGTGAATATATAAGTAGCCTGCGAACATCCTTCAAAAGTGTGAGTTCTGGAAGAATACAACTGTAACTTTTCTCAGGAAAGTGTTCTTAGTAAAGAGCTTGATTTTCTATCATCATAACATCATCATGACATCATCATAATGACCAAATTTGTGGATAACAGGAAATATCAGAGAAATTAGGGGAAAGGATGATGCTAAAAGGAAGGGGGGAGATTGATGGTAAATTGATTGAGGAGAGAGATATTAATTACAAACAAAGATAGAATGAATGAAGAGGGTAGAGAAAGATAATAAAGGGAAATTAGAGGAAGAAGGATTTGAGGGGGGAGGAAAAATTAGGATAAAGATGAGATCATGTGGTAAATTAATCGAAGAAATTTTATGTTGATGATAAATGGGCAGGGTTAAAGTAGAGATTTAGGATAATAATAAAGTGATTTTTTGTGTGTGTGTTAGATTAGGTTAGTAAGGTGACATGATAAAGGAAAGGAGAATGAAAAGAGATTAGATGATAGAGTGATGTTAAATTGAGGGGGGCGATTGAAAGTATGATAATTGAGGGAGAAATTAATAAAAAGGAAGAAGAATAAAAGAATAGCTAAAGGTAAGAAGATGTGAAGATAAGGGAGAGAAGTAATAAAGGTGATAAAGGGACGAATTAAGGGGATATCAAAATGGAGAATTTTGTTTTAAGGGAAAATAGTTATAAAGTTGACCAAGAGATTGGGAACATAGAGGGTAAGAGAATGAGACCAAGTTTTGTTAGACAAGAGGGACAGAGAGGGTGAAGGAAACCTTGCACCAGAGGTCTATTGGTTTAAGTGATGGATGGTTTATTTACAAGACTAACTAAATTTTTAGCCATCTTCTCGGTTAAAGTTATTAGGATGTTTTTTTGTTTTTTTTTCAAGGGCTTCCCTAATGAGATGGGATGAGTAATGAAGGGTTGGGGCTAGGATTTTATATTGTTCAAAGTAGATAATATGTTTTAACCAATCTAAAATACTAGCCCAAACCCCTCATTACTCCTCTCGTCTCATTAGGGAATCACTTTAAATAAAAAAACATCCTAATAAATTTAATTGAGAATATGGCTACAAACTTAGTCAGTCTTGGAAACTGACCATCCATCACTTAAACCATTAGACCTCTAGCGCAAGGCTTCCTTCACCCTCTCCCTCCCTCCTGTCTAACCAAAGTTGATCTCATTCTCTTACCCTCTGTGTTCCCAATCTCTTTGTCAACTTTATAATTATTTGTCCCTAAAACAAAATTCTCCATTTTGATCTCCCCTTAACTATTTCCTTTATCGCCTTTATTAGTTCTCTCCCTTATCTTCACATTTTCTTACCTTTCACTATTCTTTTATTTTTTTCTCCCTTTTATTAATTTATCCCTCCTTAATTATCATACTTTCAATCATCCCCCTAAATTTAACATCACTCTATCGTCTAATCTCTTTGTGTTCTCCTTTCCTTTATCATATCACCTTACTACCCTAATCTAACAAAAAAAATTCTCCTAACTCTCCTACTATTATTCTCCTAACTCTCTACTTTAACCCCACCCATTTATCATCAACTTAAAAGTTCTTAGATTAATTTACCACATGATCTCGTCTTTATCCTAATTTTTCCTCCCCCCTCGAATCATTCTTCCTCTAATTTCCCTTTATTTCCTTTCTCTCCCCTCTTCATTCTTTCTCACCTTTCTTCATTCTATCTTTATTTGTAAATAATATCTCTCTCCTTAATCAATTTATCATCAATCTTCCCCCTTCTTTTTAGCATCATCCTTTCCCCTAATATATTCTATCTTTCCCTTCCTTGATCTTATCACCTTTCTTCAATAAATTAATAAATTGGTTTATTATTATTAATCTCCTCCCTTTATTATTTACTTAAATTTTTAAGATTAAATTACCACTTTACCTTATCTTATTCATGCTATATCTTCCTATCTCTAAGCATTTCCCTGGTCTATTTTTTTTATTTTTTCCCTAATCTAATAATAATTTTGAATTTCCCCACACTAATTATAAATTTAGAACACCCGTCCCTACTAAATTTACTATTTATTATCATCCCCAACTTTTTAACCTTTAATTATTTAAATTTATTTTTCTTTTTAATTTAATAATTCATTTAAACCTAATCGATTAATTTAATATTTTTAATTATTTTTAATCCATTCTCTTGAATTTTGATGATCTATTACCTAATCAATTATTCTAATATTTTCAATTATTTTTATCCATTCTATTGACTTTGATTGACCTAATACCAATGACTAGATTAACAGTTATATCTCCCCCCCTTCTTATTTATTATCCCCAACACTCTTTACATCTTATTAGATTTCTATTTCCCTGATGATGGGTGGAGTGTCCACTCAAAATGTTGGATATTTCAAATACTCCACAAAGTTTTGATTCATAAGTTTTCTAGAATTATAAATAACTATGGAAACCTTCATACTCAACAAGTGTTTGTTGTTGTTTTATAGTAGTTTTCCTAGGAGTGAGTTCCCTTGAGTTACTAGTAGAGATATTCATGGTTACATATGCTAGAGAGACCCTGGTAAAAAAATGAGACACATGAGGGGCTGATATCAGTGAAGGGGTAAATTCATTGGGTTGGATAGGTCAAGAGGAAGAGAGCTGGTGAAAAATTGCAATAGTTGTAGGAGAATATCAGTTGGGTTGTGGGATTTATGAACTGAGAGTGGATAGTTAGAGACCACCCTCTTTATGGATTTATATCCCCAACTTGAGGGTGACTTTCCATTGATATTTGGAGCATGTCTATGGTTGGGTGGAATGTCCATCCCAAGTAGTTGGTTGTACAATTGTTTCTAAAAGATAAGTGGTTTATCTTGTTTATGTTTGCATTATGAGTTTATTTGTTGTGCATTAGCTTTGTAAATGAGAATTATTTATATGTTGTAGTAATAAGATATTTAATACATTCATGTGTGATTTTATCATGATGTAGATGCATCTATATTATGGTAATAGATAACAGTGAAATCTAGTTGTAATTCGTAGTGGATAAGCTACATAAAATTAATTAAATAGTATAAATTTTAAATTTTATGAGTATTTCACACACAATGGACCTCATTTGGGTTAGGGGAAATTACATTATGGAATGAGAGCCTCTAGTTCAAACACTGAGCTTGTATGGGCCAATATCTAGAGAGAATTGGTGAGTTTTTCTATCACAAACTTCAGTCTGTGTAAATTTGGGAAAAATAAAGAATTGGAACGAAATCCCCAAATTCGTGGGTAAATTTCAAATTTGAATTCCTCAAGCTAGTCGAATAGATGATCTAGGGCGTGCATCTGCAGGTTTTAGAGCTGAATTTGACCTAAAAGGTCGTAAAATTTGAGTTTTAATGGTCATTTTAGTATTGGGTAGAGTTTACATAATCGATGGCCAATATCGCATTTGATATCGAGATCATCAACCTAGATTCGTTACGATAAATTAAGAAAAAATAAATTCTTTTTTGAGTTAATAAGGTTGAGCATATGAAATGTCAAGATTCATTTTCGGTA
Source organism: Picea engelmannii (assembly GCA_009831015.1). NCBI lineage: Eukaryota > Viridiplantae > Streptophyta > Pinopsida > Pinales > Pinaceae > Picea > Picea engelmannii. The sequence goes on from ML783837.1 coordinate 869,950, forward strand.
TTTGGGAAAATAAAACAAATTGATGGCATGGGTTCATTTCATTTGTTGGAAGGTTGGAGAATAATCAACGGCTAATATCATTTTGAGTGAGAGATTGACGGCCCATATTCACCTAGGTTTTTGTCAAAATTTCTAAGTGTTGAATTTCACCAACAAAATACGTCGATGGTGGATGGTTGGATTGGTGAGTTTGGCGAAGAGATGATTCAGAAAAAATAAATATCCAATTGTTGATGATCGATGATCAAATATTGGTAGAATCGAATGAAAGTTTCACATGTCCAAAGGAAATATCTGATGGTCGATGGTGGGGGGTCGATGAAGTTAGTGAGATGTTCAAAATATTCCAAGATTAACTGTCGATGGTTGATGAAGGAAAGAGGGTGATGACATTTCATTCCACATCAACATCCATGTTTGATGCCACATAATCCCAGTTGATGCCTCAGGATGATGTGTCATGCCATGTTATCATCTATGTGGCATGACATGTTAGAATAGTTTCTACATCAGCAAATAGTTGGTTGATTGTCAATGGTTAAGGTTCGACGAATTTTGAAAGCAAGTGGTTGTCAATAAAATTTTGGGTTTCGATGATATTCATGGGAAATATTGGTTTTCCTAGGGAAATAACCGATGTTCAATGTCCAATGATCGGGCATCAGGGAGATTCATGAGAAATTTTGGTTTTCCAAATAGAATTGTTGATCATTAATCATCGACGTAGTGTCAAAAATTAATAGTTCAAATTGTTTTAAATTGTTGATTAGCAGTGTGAATTGATCCACTGGGTTTCAAAAGGATTAGAATATCAACATCTTAGATTTCATTCAATTTGATATTGATGGATTAGTTTTAAATGGCTCTTATAACATTAAAACAATCATTTTATATAATATTTTATGATTTTTTCATAATTTTGAAGGCATTAAATTATAGGGCAATTTTGAGGCCCTAAACAACGTTTTTAGACAATAAAATCCCGTGAGAATAGATTATAGTAATGTACACTTTGTATTTGCATCTCAAATAAAATAAATTTAAGATTTCCATCTAATGAGCTACTCTAAGTGCAAAATAGAGCTCGTATGAAAAAATTATAGTTGAAACAGTAAGGGTAAAATTTCAGCACCATTTTTCTTCCAGAGGGCATGAATCCTTGCTAAAATGTTGGTTTGAGGCACATCAATAGCCTATGGAAATATTGTGATCCATATAAAACAACCATGGAGCTAGATTTAAAATATGGGTATGCAAAAATGTGCTAGGAGAGAAACAAGACACATGTAGCATACAAGGTAAATTGGGAAAAACAACCAAAACTTTTTTGGACTATAAATTTCAGCTTGGAACTCGGATTTAAGAAAACAATTAGTTGTTGGAAATGTTTTGAGGAGGAGAAGACATATATCCACATATATTTTTGAATTGGGTGCTAAAATTTCTCATAAAGTAATAAAGATATTTTTGTAGAAATAAGTAAGTGGAAATTACAACTTGTAAATGTTGTAAAGTTTCACTTAGAACTCAAAATGAGACATGAGTATAGTCATTGAAAATATATTTCAAAGAGGAATGAATCTAAGGAATCATATTTTTATTTGGTGAATTGTTTCCTTCATAAATTGGGATAAATAATAACCCGCATTCTAATTGATGAAATGCTTTATGTTATGCATGTTCCAACAATCATTTCTTACAAAATTAGAGATACAGGAAATCAAATTTTGTTCTTATATGAGAAATGGAGTTATAGAATATTCTCAGGGATGTTACATCCATGAGTAAGAGATCATATTTCTACATGTTAGCATGGAAAATATTGAGATAGAGTCAAAAGTAATAAGAGGCAAGAAGGAGACTATAACTATGATGAGCTTTCATAGAGAAGTGCAGAGCTATAGAGTAGATAATGAAAGGATTGTGAAGTCTTAGGAAGAGATACTTCAAAGTTTGAATATGTTGCAGAAGCAGGTTAACAAATATTCTGGCACAAATAAATAAATTATTTCTATATAAGTGTCATCATCCAAATCCCATAGCATAAAGGATGATCATGGAAATGATAGGAAGTAAAAAATAATGAGCAGGTGCCATCATTCTCCAAGGAAATACATGAGAAGAACTCATGAAAGTTCAGGTCCATGGAGAAACCCAAGTGTGTCTCCTTTCTAGAGGAAAAGGAGAAGGTATGAGGCAGGCATATTGCAAGGTGAACTTGGGAAAACCAAGCCACCAAATTTCAATGGTGAGAACATGAAAGGGGAATATCCAAGGCTTGGTTGTTGGAAATGAAGAAATATTTCAGGCTGCATGACTACCCCTAAAGGGTAGGATCTAGAATTGTAACCTACCACTTGCAAGGAAAATCATCCATGTGGTGGTATTAGCTTAAGAAAACCAAGCACATTGATTATAAGAGGGTCTCATGGAGGGAGTTAAAATAATATTTCCACGAGAAATATTTATCCAAGAATTACTATGAAAGAAACATGAAGGAGTTATTTGAACTCAAGTTGGGAAGCATGAAAATGGATGAATATGATAATATGTTCTTTGAATCTCTAAAGTATGTGGATTTCATAAAGGATGAAAACGTCAAAATCCAAAGGTTACCCTCTTTCTACAATGAAAATATTCAATATGATAACCCCAAAACTTTGGAGGAATCCATAAGGAGAGGAAAACATATTTATGAGAAAAGAAGAGGAAGGCGAGTATTCCAAAAATACTAGAATGATAAGATGAAGGGTAAGAATAATTAAAGGTATAATATTTTTAAGCCACCCTTTTTCAAGAACAATTCCCAAGAAAAAAATCAAGGTCATCCAACCCAAAATGAACACAAGACTGCATATTCATTTGGGAAAAAGTCAAGAAAGTAGCCTATACAATGTTAGGGATGTGAGGTAAATAATTTATATAGGGACTTCCCTTGAGGGAAATAATTTTAACTTTATGGACTCATAGTGTACCACGTGATTCTTTTGACTGAGAAATCCATTGAGCTCTTCCTTGCATGAATCAATGCACACAACAAAATCTTCATCTGGATTTGTAATATTTAATATTGGTTCACTTATCAATATGTCTTTTAGTTGTTGAAAGCTTTCTTCACACTTGGAACTCCATAAAAACTTCACTTATTTTGCAAATAAGTGATTGGGCTTGCAATCTTTGAGAATCCCTTAATGAATCTTCGGTAATAACTAACAAGACCCATGAATGATTTGAACTCTGTCACATTCTTTGGTGTTGGCCATCCTCTAATGGACTCTATCTTCTCATAATCAACTTCTATCTCTTCTACTGAAATTATATGCCCCAAGTAGTGAATATTATTTTGATAAAATATGCACTTACTTAGCTTAGCATACAACATATGTTCTCTTAAAAATTACAACACCATTCTTAAATACTACTCATGTTCCTCTTCTAACTTAGAATAGATGAGTATATCACCTAGGAACACAACTACAAACTTTTCTAGGTATTCCATGGACACTCCATTCATCGGTCATATAAAAACAATTGGGGCATTTGATAGTCCAAATGGTACTACCGTGAATTCATAATTCTCATATATTGTCATGAATGTTGTCTTGCTAATTTATTCTCATTAAAGGATAAAGGAAGAATAAATTAGCAAGACACCATCCAGGACAATATGTGAGGACAATATTTTCCATAAAGTGGGGATAAAGGAAGAATAAATTAGCAAGACAACATTCAAGACAATATATGAGAATTATGAGTTCACGGTAGTACCATTTGGACTATCAAATTACCCAATTGTTTTTATATGACCGATGAATGGAGTGTTCATGGAATACCTATAAAAGTTTGTAGTTGTGTTCCTAGGTGATATACTCATCTATTATAAGTTATAAGAGGAACATGAGTAGCATTTAAGAATGGGGTTGCGAGTTTTAAGAGAACATACATTCTATCCTAAGATAAGTAAGTGCATATTTTATCAAAATAATATTCACTACTTGGGGCATATAATTTCAGTAGAAGAAGAATTTGATGATGAGAAGATAGAGGCCATTAGAGGATGGTCAACGCCAAAGAATGTGACAGAGTTCAAATCATTCATGGGTCTTGTCAATTATTATCGAAGATTCATTAAAGGATTCTCAAATATTGCAAGACCAAACATTTCTTTGCAAAAGGAGTGAAGTTTTAATGGAGTTCCAAGTTTGAGGAAAGCTTTCAACAACTAAAAGACATATTGATAAGTGCACCAATCTTAAATAGTACAAATCCATATGAAGATTTGGTTGTGTGCATTGATGCATGCAAGGAAGAGCTAAGTGGAGTTCTCAGTCAAAAGGATCATGTTCTACCCACTATCTAGAGATAGAAACAATTATGCATGCACTAAAAATGTGGAGACATTACTTCTTGGGGAGGAAATTTGAGCTAAGGATAGATCACTATGGTCTGAAACATTTGTTTAGACAACCAACATTGAATTCCAAACTGTTGGTGCAAGATCGAGAATAGGGTTCTTGGTAGTTTCCAACAAAAAGGCATTGTTGTAGTCTAGGTATGTTGGCATATTCAACCTTCTTCAAGGGAAGGAGGTCTCACCCGAAGCACAACCAAGACTTGAAATATGAAAGGAGTTATGGAGAAAGCAACATCATATCTACTTCTATATTATTCATATACATAAGTTACCTATTAAGTTTAAGTTGTGATACCATTTAAATAACATTAGAAAAGGAAAAGAATAAGAAGATACACAATGTATCATTACAAATCCATTCATAACAAGAAATATAACCTCAGAAAAAAAATTGTAGGCCCCAAATCATATCATTGTATTAGCAGTAGTGGTACAATCTATTCATACAACTAATATTCTCCCATATCTCCTCTCACATAACCCAAATCTACAATACAACATGTTTCGTAGTGCATATAGACTAAATATCTATTGTGGATGCATCAATGATACCCACAAAAGCTATTACAATACACACCCATGGCAATAGAAAAATAGACCCAAACAATAGAACCCAAAAATCACAACAATATCATTAGTATTATGATCATCATTAAACCCATCCTGTTACATTACACTTTTACTTATACTTTTGTGTCCTTGACACAATCTATTGACCATATAAAATCCACTCTTCTCTGCTTCTTGTATTATTTACTCCGCCCGCGGTATTTCCCTTTTTCCATTGCTTCCAAAGCTTCAATTTGTTTCATTATTCATTTGAATGCTTCCACAGCTTCTAGAATTCCAACTATTGCACGACTGATTTGACTTTGTCCACCACTTCTTTTATCCTTATCAAAAATGAATATCCCAATAGGCCCTAACCATAACCTTGAATCTCCCCAATTAAACCTTATGCTTCCTTACTGGGGCCTCCTTCAAACAAGGGGCCCAACTCCAGGATCATATTCACTGCTTGTTAGTGAAAGATATCATAATTCTCCACTTGATCTTGCCACTTCCTTAGTAAAATTGAATCTCCTAAAACAATTTCCTAGGATATTGCAATATATGTCTCCATAGGCTTAGTGTCAAGTAGTGTGCTCCATTATGTATCTGCAACAGAATCCATTTGATGCATCTAGACATATGTATCTTGAACTATAGGTTTGAATTCCATGAGCTCCTTCTTGGCTACTTGAGTAGCTTCATACATTGCATCAATTTTTTCATCTATTTCTTGGATCTCAACAAACTTCACCTACTTCTCAATATGGTTGGTGAGGGATTGAGATTTTTCATTCAGCCATTGAATATGGACTCTCAACTCCTTTATTAGCTTACATATTTTCTCTAATAAAATGACCCAATTGTTGACCATCATGAAAATCTTGCTACATTCTCCAATTCTGTCATGAAGGGAAGACTGAATGAGATTCCCTTCTACCACTACCTAGGTAATCTTCTCCAACATAGCCTAGGGTTTCTCCTTTTCTTTCAGAAATATGGAATTCATCTCTTATTGGAGACTATCAGTCTCTGTAGACAATTGTGACTAGGCATTAGCAATGAGCTCAACCCATTGTGTTGGCGTAACTAGGGAAATTTCTTTAGGAAACTGTAGGGAAACCTACTTAAATGTGGGCCAAACTTGAGAAAATGTTTCATAGATAGCTTCAATAGTTGATTCAACATGTTCACACAATGCATGTTCTTGGTATCTATCCTTTTTCACTGCAACTAAATCCTAATGCAACCGGTGCATATGTTGCATAATATATTTATTTTTCTACTCTGTGGAGACAATAATATGCTTGATATGATCACTCAAAGCTTACAGAATATTCAATAGCTACGATGACGAAAAATCCACAAGCTCTCCACTAGTCATAGATGGGTCCACAAGCAACCTCGATGCAAGTGGTTGGCCACTGGAAATAAACCTTTCAAAAAATCTTGGGGTGTCTGTGCCATCAAGACTAGTAGAGGTAGCTTGGGAGCTATGTGCAAGCCTTTCTTGGAAAACCTGGGGTAATAAATTAACCACTTTTATGCATTCTAGACACAACTCTAATATTGTGCAACACCGTTGTGAGTCTTGAAGTAATGGCACAACCTAATCCCAAACAAAACTCGTGTTATCCGCTGAAGTGGCATATTCTTGAACATCCATGGGATCAAGTGGAGGATCTTGACACATATGACCATTCACCTCTATTATTTTTTCTATCTCTGGATTGGTGTTATATTCCTAAGGGGTAGTAAGGGGGACAGTGACCTACGAAATTTAGGAAAAATAGGAAGGTTGATTCGCAGTGCTTCCTTCGAATGTGGTGAATGGGATACTAGACTCGTTTTCCATAGTTTCAGTATAAACATGATCAGGGGATGAGAGAGTGCTAGATAGAACATCCGTAGTGGAGGTACTGTTGATTAATTGGGTTGGTTGTCATTGATGTGAACCCTTGAAAAAATTCTGGTAGAGAATTCTGGTAGAACAAAGTTTGGGTAATGGATGCAAGTTTGTTTGATGGATAATGGTATGATTTTTTATATATTTGCAGGTGAAACTATTCTATATGGACAGTACATGTCATGCCATTTTTTGTGGTATGTGAAACATCACATAACTCCTCACGATTAGAGAGTTATGGCCATGTGAAGTTGGAGAACCCTCATGAGTCATCTAGAAGCCCCAAAAGGTCAAATTAGTCAAAGTGTTTGCAAAGAAGAAATTATTTAAATAATAAAGTGAAGTGATGAGTGTACTATAAGTCAAAGTGTTTTCAAAGAAGAAATTATTTAAATAATAAAGTGAAGTGATGAGTGTACTATAAGTCAAAGAGGATGCAAAAGAAATTATTTAAATAATAAAGTTAATGGAGAACTTACTAATTATGGAAAGTGGTTAAGTTAAGTGGACAAGTGGTTATAAGTGGGTTAACCCCAAAATAAGGAAAGTGGGTTAAGATGGTTAGAAGGTAACCCCTTGAGGAAGCTACATAAAGGTATAAATAAGAGGCAAGGGTCCCTCATTCAAATAACACTTGAATATAATTGAATATCTATTTTTGTGAAAGGTTATTTGGGCAGGTATTATTGATAGAGAAAAAATGCAGCAGAAAAAGTGAAGAAAGAAAAAGTGCGACAGAAAAAGTGCGGCAGGAAAACTATGGTAGGAAACGTTGTGAAAGAAAAAGTGCAATAGGAAAAGTGCGGCAGAAAAAGTGTGATAGAAAAATCATGGAAGAAACATCGCGGCAAAAAAATCGCGGTAGAAAAAGTGTGACAGAAAAATCACAGCAGGAAAAGTGCATCATAAAAATCACAGCAGAAAAAGTGCAGCAGAAAAATCGTGGCAGAAAAAGTGCGGCAAAAAAATCATAGAAAAAAATCGCAGCAGAAAAGTGCAGAAAAACAATCACGGTAGAAAAAGTGGGGCAGAAAAATCACGGCAGAAAAAGTGTGGTAGAAAAATCGCGGTAGCAACATGGTTGAGGTCTATTTATGAGAGATATGGCACATCTTGTTTGAGGTATGTTTTGTGAGCTAGGGTTTAGCTCTTGAGATGGTATTGGATGTTCAATATTGCTGCATATATTGGATTTGTTGAGGGATACAATTGGTATTTGGTTGTTGGTAGTTGGGATATGGGTATTGGTTTTTTTGTTGTGATGTATTTTTGAAGTTGTTGGTTTAGCTTGAGGCTACATAACAATGAGGTTGTGGCACATGGTTTGATGTAAGGGTTTATGGTATTTGGTTTATGGATAGAGTGATGAATTGTTAGTTAACTTTTGATGACTATATTCGTGTATGTCTTTGGTATATGGTTAAGGTACATGTTGGGTACATGGTTGAGATAAGTAGTTGATGGTTTAACACATACATGAGGTGTGCAGTTGATGCATGATTGGGACATACTTGGGTACATGGTTGAGACAAGTAGTTGATGAGTTGGCACATACATGAGGTGTATAGTTGATGATGTTGGTACATCTTGATGAATCATATTTTATGTGTATTTGATGCATGATTGGTACATATTTGGTGTATGGTTGATGCACTCGTTGATGGTATAGGTTGAGGTAAAAGTTGGTGCATGGTTCATGCACTTGTTTATGGTACAGGTTGATTACATGTTGTTTGGGTAGGTTATTGTGACAAGTTATTTGTAGAGGTTTGAAGCATGGTTGATGCATTTGTTTATGTTACGGGATATTGGTACATGTTGATTACAGGTTGATTGGTACAGGTTTATAGCAGTATATCTCACAATGATAGTGTGAAAGTGGTTCCATCATTCTACTTCTACGTCATGGTGGTTGGATAGGGAAAGGACATGTGGTTGTAGCCACCTTTCAGTTGTAGCCAGAGAACATAGGGGATTGTAGCCTCCTTCTAGTTGCAGATAGAGAATTGGGGATTTGGAGCTTTCCTTAGGTTGTAGCCTGAGAAACTAGGGGATTGTAGAATCCTTCTGGTTGTAGCCAGAGAATTGGGGAGTTGGAGCTTCCCTCAGGTTGTAGCCTGATAAACTAGGGGGTTGGAGCCTCCTTCCAGTTGCAGCTGGAAAACAAAGGAAGTTGGTGCTTCCAATGAATGTAATTCTTAAAGACATATAAGAAAAAACATTTTGTTGTTTTTTCCCACTTTGGGTTTCCACGTAAAACACCGATGTACTGTGTATGTGTGTGATTGTTCATTTGTTCATTGTTTATTTACTCTGCAACTATTGTATGATAATGATACATTGATATAACACTTGATTTTATGGTGAAAAATGATTAAATTGCTCTATTACTGATTCACCCCCCCTCTCAGTAATCCAACAATTGGTATTAGATCTAGTTCCTTCGGGAAATAGTTTAACCACTGGAAGGATATCATGGACTATTTTGAGAATGGAGTACCAATGTTTAATGTTCAGAATGGTTTTAAGTATGAGATGTGGAGCAGAAGGAAAAAATTATTTTTACAGGCACAAGGACATTATATTTGGCTATCAGTTTTTACAGGATATGATAGTTCAAGAAGGGAAAAGACTGAAGCCAATAAGGAATTGAAGAAGAATAAAAAAATAGTAATGGATTTCATTTGGGAAGGATTACCTAATCCGGTAAGAGAAAAGGTTGGTAAATGTTCATCATCCAAACAACTTTGGGATACATTACATGACATATATTCTTCACCCATCACAGATTCATAAAATGACAAAGAAGATGCATATGCAGATACAGATCAAGAAAAATTATGTTCACCATGTCAAACAGATTTAGAAGAAGAGTACATAATCATGAGAGGTATGTTGTTTTTCTTTAATTGTGAAAAACACAGACATCTTGAAATAGAATGCCATGAAGGAAATGAGATAGAAAAACCAACTTAAAAGGAAGACAATTATGAAGCAGAATTGATTAGTGCTTTAGATAAACTAAGAGAAGAAAACAAGTCACTCAGGAAATAATTGATGAAACAAAAGGAAAGTGTTCACATTTTGTAAGAACCCCAACAGGTCATCAAGAACTTAAGAACTCGACTAAAAGAAGCCAGAAAGATCAAAGAAAATCTTGAATATCAAAAGAAGTATTTGGAAGCCAACATAGAAGCACAGAAGGAAGAAGAAGAAATTAGAGATAAGATATTGATAGATAATCTTAAGGAAAGAACTAATGATCTAAGCTAGCTTGAGGCAGAGTTTGGTCAAGAAGAGAAAGGACTTGAAGAGGAAATAATCACATTAAAAATTCATCTTGAAGAAGCGAAAAGAACAGAAGAAGTCATGAAGTCTCAGATAATGAAGAAACAATAAGAGGTTGAGAATCTTGAAGAAGTTGTCACATTGAGAAGTAAAATCGTCAAGCTCAACAAGAATGTTGAAGAGACATAAACATCCACATCAGTTATAGAGAATGAAGATAAACACTCTAGGTTGCTAGAAAAGAAGAATGAAGAAAATAGAAAGAGTTATGCAGAAGTACTCAAAGGAAGGAATCATGGTCAACTAGAATATAAGAAAACTATTGAAGATACCTCTTCAATAAGAACATCCATGTTCAAGCCACAAAGAAGATTCAATCATGATCATGATCAGTCAAGGAAAAAATTAAAAAGGACTACGCAAACAAAGAAGATCATTCACTCCCAGGTATGAAAATTTATTTTATGGTCATTGTTTTTATTGTACTAACTTTGGACATAAGGTTGCAGATTGTAGGGATTATAAAATAAATTTTCAAGCAAGAAATGCCTATGAGGCCCCACGTAACATTGAATGTTATAAATTTCATAACTATGTACACATAGCTAGTGATTGTAGAAGCATGATCGATACTTTCATGAAAGAGAACACTGATATAAAATGTAAGAAAGTGTGGATAAGAAAACATGAAGAATAGGTGAACAAAGACCAGGTCCTAAAGAAACCTACCTACTTTATTTACTCCTTGTTAAAGGAGTGCTGAAAAAATTTCTTCAATGAGAAGAGAGGTAGAGATTCAGGCATGTGTCATTCACCCAACCTAGACAAAGAACACCATCTAGTTGCACTAGATTAACAACTCTTGACTCCTAAGTTTTTGACAATGATAAAAGGTCCAAGCCAATGCATTTGTAACTTCCCTTGATGATTTTGAAACTTACTTTCATAGAGTAACACCCGATCGCCTTCTATAAGAGTCTTCGTCTTGATGTTCATGTCATGCCAATCCTTATATATATCCTTCTCCATCATATGATGAAAATCTAATGGAAATGTGGCTTCATGCAGTTCCAACAGCTCCTCAACCTATTTTGCAACTGATTCATCATCTTTCATATGAGTCACATGCACAATTTATAAACTCGGGGTGATGAACCCGACTAGAACAAATTCTTCTCTCCCATACATCGGTTGAAAAGGAGTATACCTATGTATTTTATTTGTAGTACTATTGTAGGCCCACAAAATAGCTATAAATCTCTTATCCCAGTCATCCTTATTAGCGCAACATACTTTTATCAATCCTTTCTCCAATTTTTTTTTAAATGCTTCCACTATACCATTAGCTTGTGAATGATATGAGATACTTTTGTGATGTTGAATCATTGTTGGCACAGAGGCAGACCCAGGGTTACACTCAAGATAGAACCAACAAACCCTAACTACTGGCCCTTTCGGCAACAACTATGAAGCATATGAAGTCTCACCCGAGGTAGAGGCAGGGGTGGTTACAGGACTCATGTGTCTACAACCTTAGCTGGGACACAGATCTTTGATTATAGAACTTAGCAATTATCTAGCATGGTTTATCCATCAATATTCAACCCTTACAGCACTTCGTAGATAGCACAGAGCAACGCAGTATATACTTAGATTCAAGAAGACTTGGCACTTAGATACATCAAGATAGATTGGATTCACCAGATTAGACACTAAGCATCTTATATATCAGATCTAACATTCATTCCTATCTTGGAAGCACAAAGCATAACTAAATATATTTAATCACATCAAGCACTTAGCCAAGAAGGAGATAAACACATTAGGTCGAAGCACAGAGCACAATACACAAAGTTACCATGGTTCACCCCTACCCTGGGGCTACGTCCACAAAGTCTTCTTCTTTATATTATCTCGGTCAAGCGGTTACAACACAGAGCTTCAATGACCCTTACTTCGCACAGGACAGAATATTTGCGTAGCTCGCTAGATCCTTCTTCCTTTCACTTCAACACAAAACTACAACAACTTGCACTAAGCTTTTCAATCTCCTTACAATCATGCACAGAACACTTGCAATACACATCCGATCACATAGATCCAGTTACTAGCACCAAGCCTTTAGCTATACATCACATAGATGTATTACCATCTACTACTTACATTGCCTAAGTATCTATTTATAGATTACAAAATGAGCCTAAGCATGTGTAAACCCATGGGATGACATCCCTTTCCCATTACATCAACCCAAAACCCTAAAGGGACCCAAAAATAGGTATAGTTTCCCTAATTTCCGCTTCATGTTGCTCTCCATATTTGGCAAGTTGTCGTAGTCCCAACAACAGTCAAATATGACCAAGTATTCTTCAAAAATTGGCCAAGGGCCAACAGGCCCCCAACACTCACCTATGACTCATCTCGAGTCACTCTGGTCTGATCAATTCTACCTTGAATGCCTCGAGCTTAGCTCGCGTTGCTTCGACCTGCTGCTTTGCGATTTCCTCTTGCTCGGTGATTTCCTGGATGAGTGCGTTATTGACTGGTCCCTCTAGGCACTATTCTGTTGTAGTCACGATCTGTTCTAGCTCTGTTCCTTGGTTCTCAATCTCTAAGAATATCTGACATGCCTTATCCTACAAAGGTTGAAGTTGTTGAGTTACTTCCATTACCTTTCTCTAGATCATGTTGATCTATTGTTGTGTGACGTGTTTCTTGTGGGATCGCTTCATTTTCTCTATGGTTTATAGGGCCTTCAGCTGCATCTAAAGTCTCTCTGCATGCTTCTTCATTTCTTGGAGCTGCGACTCCAGTTTATGAAATTTCGGGTTCTCATTTAGGTTCTCATGTATCTGTGCAATTCTTCTACTTAATTTTTTGCATTCTTCAGTGAGTGCTTTAATCATTTCTACTGTACTCCGGGTAGTTATTTCTCGTTGGTCACACTCTTCTTGCGGGGTGCTTGGGATGATCTGAAGCTCTAAGTCCACGAATCTTTGTTGAAGTTGTTGAATAACTTCAACAAGCTTCATCACTTGAAGGTATAAGGGTTATTTGGCCTTCTGTTCTAAGCCAATCACAGAGTGAAATGCTCTGTTGACAACTACTTCGATCCTGACTTTCTTTGCGAGAAGCTGCTCCTTCTCCTTTTGGTTTTTTTCTCTGTCTTCGTCAAATTTATCTTGGATGGATTGCACCACTCAGAGGGGGTATGTAAGCTGGTAGGATGGACGGTACTAAATTTGCATTGGTTATGTCATCTTTATGCTTAATTCTTCTTTCTACCTCAGCTTGAGATGTTCCTGCTCGAGCAGTCGACGGGGAGGCGTGCCTTCCTCTTTTCGATGATGCCTATAAACCCATAGAAAACCCTCTTTCTAACATGACTTGTTCGATTCTGAGGCTAGCGAGTACCTCTCTTATCGATTCTTCAGTTGCGCTGAGCTAATCGAACATATACGCTCAAGGAAAATAATCGGGGTCACACTGGTCTTAAGCACTGTACTAGGATAAATAACAACGGTGTGATGATCACTGTAGACACTTGATAATTCTGTGAGCTTCAACTTCTTAGCTGGAAATTTTTTTCTTTGAGCATGGCGCGATGAGCTTAATAGGCAATCTCAACAATAGTCTGCTTGCAATGGACATGGGGCCTTCATTAACTCCGTTATATCCGTTCTGGTGCTGTCCAACAGTCTAGTGGTAACCCATAATTTCTTTTTAACCCATTCAGAGTGGCAGTTGAATGGACATATTGGCTTCCAATGGATATATCGCTTCACCATGGAAAAGTGACCCATGTCGTTGTTCTGATATCTCAGCGAAGCTCTAATTTTGCAATTTCTCTTTTTGTGAAGTTTCATCTGGACTCTTCTATAGTTTTTCCATCTTCGCCTTCTTCTTACTTAACTTTCTAGCTTTCCTTCCTGTGAGCTTCATCTCAATGGTTCTTTTCCTACTCTGATTTCTATTCTCCTTGGATATAGTCACTTCGTGTTGTTGATGTTCTTTCTTAGGGTTCAGGGATAATGTCTCTTCTTTGTCTAAGATGGGGACTTCGGTCTTCTTTGAATCCTCTGGCGTTCTGATAACTTCGAATTCTGGGTTTCTAGTGTGAAATGGCTTCGATCGGTTCTTTTGATCTTCAATCAACTACGCGATAATTCTGGTCCTTAAGTATTTTAACTCTTGTCTCTGTTGTTCTAAAGATTTTTCTTCTCCCTTCTTTCTAGCGTGATCTCTTTCAATCCAAGGATTTCCAAGAAACATAGTAAATGGGGCAGTGTCCTCAATAAATTTGATGATTTCAAAATCTTCCTCTGTCATAATTCCATTGACATTCATAGATATCCAAGTGAGCCTTCCACATAGGTTTACCATTTTTCCTCTAAAAAACCCTATTCCACTTAGGGATGGAGTCATAGCAGGTCTCCCTATGGCTTCCCAAGTTCTTTCTGTCATGAAATTCACCTGTGTTTCCTCATCCAGAACACAGTCAATGTCAAAGTATTCTATTCTTACTTCGATGCATTCTTTTTCTTTGAAGATCTCTGATAGCCTGATATGTTGGTGATAATTCAAGGTTTCTTTCATCTGTAGTAACATCTTCTCTGATTCTTTCTGGGTTTCTTCTATTTGTGGATGTGCCTTAAGGTTTTCTTCGCGTAGATTCATTTTTTCAAGCCTGGCAATCATTCTAGGGAAATCCAATACTTCATGGTCCAAATCCTCACAACAGAGACAATTCATTCTTTCACCAGGGCACTCCTTAGCTAGATGTCCCAGTTTTCTGCAACTGTAACATAGGACCAATCCTCTCTTTCTTTTAAATGACCCCCAACCTCTTCTGTACTATGCACTAGGGTCATAGTAGTTAGCCTGTAAAAAATTCTTTCTAGGATCCTGCATCCATCTGCTAGTTCAAACATTCTTTCTATGCATAGGTATAACATATCTATCATTATTCTTATTAGAT
This sequence comes from Picea engelmannii, assembly GCA_009831015.1. Taxonomy (NCBI): domain Eukaryota; kingdom Viridiplantae; phylum Streptophyta; class Pinopsida; order Pinales; family Pinaceae; genus Picea; species Picea engelmannii. The sequence continues at coordinate 885,085 of ML783837.1, forward strand.
CTATCAAAATGTCTTCCATCTAACAATGCCCTAGTTTTCAAGCTAGGACAAAATCTATCAAGCGTACCTAAATTCATTCTTTAGAAACAAAAAAATTCCACTTATCTTTCCTATATAGAGCACAAAGTTTTCAAATATAAGACTTTTAACTATTCTTACCTTTATCAGAGCACAGAGTTTATAGATCTTACCTCTTTTCTACAGATCTTACCTCTTTCTTTTAGAAATTTCCACTTTTACTTTTCTTAGAGCATAGAGCGTTCATATCTCGCTTCTTTTCTTTAGATCTGATCTTCCTTTCTTCAGATTTGATCTGATTCAGAGCTTATTTTTCACAAAGCTTATTCTTCTTTAGTTCCCAGCAATCACAATTTTAGGTCTCGACAACGGAACAATTTGTTGGCACATAGGCAGACATAGGGTTCATGCTCAAGAGCGCACCAACAAACTCTAACTACCAACCCTTTCAGCAACACCTACAAAGCATATGAAGTCTCACCCGAGGTAGAGGCAGGGGTGGTTGTAGGACTTAGGTGTCTGCAACCTTAGCTGGGACACAGATCTATGACTATAGGACTTAGCAATTATCTAGCATGGTTTATCCATTAATATTCAACCCTTACAACACTTCGCAGATAGCACAGAGCATCACATCATATACTTAGATTCAAGAATAATTAGCACTTAGATATAGCAAGATTGATTGGATTCACCAGATCAGACACTAAGCATCTTATATATCATATCTAACATTCATTCCTATCTTAGAAGCACAAAGCATAACAAAATCTATTTAATCACATCAAGCACTTAGCCAAGAAGGAGATAAACACATTAGGTTGAAGCACAAAGAACAATACACAAAGTTACCATGGTTCAACCCCACCCTGGGGCTACGTCCACAAGGTCTTCTTCTTTATATTATCTCAGCCAAGCGCTTACAACACAGAGCTTCAATGACCCTTACTTCGCACAGGATAGAATATCTGCGCAGCTCGCTAGATCCTTCTTCCTTGCACTTCAGTACAAAACTACAACAAATTTCATTGAGCTTTTCAATCTCCTTAAAATCATGCACAGAGCACTTGCAATATACATCTGATCACACAGATCCAGTTACTAGTACTAAGCCTTTATCTATACATCACATAGATGTACTACCATCTACTTCTTACATTGCCTAAGTATCTATTTATATATTACAAAATGGGCCTAAGTGTGGGTAAACCCATGGGCCGACATCCCTTTCCTGTTACATCAACCCAAAACCCTAAAGGGACCCAAAAATAGGTCTAGTTTCCCTAATTTCCGCTTCGCGTTGTGCTCCATCTTTGGCAAGCTGTCACAGTCCCAACAATGGTCAAATATGACCAAGTATTCTTCAAAACTTGGTTAAGGGCCAACAATTACGAACTCTTGAGTTAGGGTGGCTATTGTCTCACTAATGAAATGTTCACCTTGGTCACTATTCAAACTCCTAGGACACCCAAAACGAGTAATGATATTCTCAAAAATGAACCTAGTCTTCGTATTTGTAGAACAAACCCTAATCATTTCTACTTCATCTTAGCAGGTGAAATAGTCTGTAACAGTGATGATATAGATTTTCGTTTATTTCTTTGTTGGTGGATTGATAGGTCCTATAAATTTAGCTTCCCATTTTTCAAAATCTTGAATAGCCTGAACAAGATATAAGGGAAACTCATCCTTGCATCATAGATTACCAAATCTCTGACATACATCACATGCTTTGGTTTAATCCTTATCATATTTGAATACAATTGGACACCATAATCCTTCTTGAAGTATCTTCTGTGTGGTCACCTTCCCTCCAACGTGTCCTACCACAACTCCACTATGAAATTCCAACAACATATCAAGCCACTCATGATCAAGTATGCATATTCTAAGGATTTTTTCCAACCCCAACTTATATAACTGGTATGTTATCAACTGATAGTCTACAACACATACCACCAGGTGCTTCTTCTGAGTTGCAGAATATCCATCGCGCACAACACCAATAGTTAGAAACAATGCAATATCATAAAGATAATCTGGGATAGCCTCAATTTTAAAGAGATTTTCATCTAGGATTTGGTCATCTTCAAATCCACCACTTTCTCCTGACTCTATCTGAGATAAATGATTAGGACCAACATGTAATTTTCCTAGCTTGAAAATGAATTCAAAGGAAAACTCATTAAAAGGAAACAACCACCTACAAATCCTCTCTTCTAACAGAGGCTTATTGACCAGATATTTTAGAGTTGAATGATCAATAAAAAAAATAAAATGACCTCCTAATAAATAATGTCTAAACTTTTGCAAAGCATATACCATGTCCAAACATTCTCTTTCAATGGTAGTATAGTTGCGCTCGTCTTGAGAAATATTTCTTCTAGTTAAATAAATAGGGTGATCTAGACTTCCTTCTCGAGGTTGAGCAAGGAGAACACCTAAAGAAATTTAAGAAGCATCGATCTGTACATGGAATTCCACCTTCCAATTAAGATATATCAAAATAGGAGAAATACTCATATTTTCTTTGAGAATTTTGAAATCTTGATCACACCTAGGGTTAAAGCCGAAGACTTCACATTTCTTCAACAACTTCTCCAACGGGGCATTTATGCTTGCACAATTTCTAATAAACCTGTGATAACACCCAGTATGATCCAAAATGGAATGAAACTATGTTAAGCCCTAATATTGGCTCATTACCCCTTAATTGGGGCATATTATATTAGTAATGTTATTTTATTTATGTCGGCTTTAGGCCATTAGTTGTAATTATACCTCCTAGTCTCCTATATATACCAAGGAGACATTTTCATTTTGAATCATCTGGTACTTGAACATTTAAGTGGGTTAAAAGGAGGTTGCCCCCTCGAAGAGGCTTATTATCTGAAATTATCTCTTTTTCAAGGCGTTGAATATTTTTTATGAGGTTTTCCTATGCTATATTGATATTTGGTTCTTAACAAACTGCTTAGAAGTCCTAGGAGGAGGCATATTGATTATTAGAACAACTTTTGCAGGATCAACCAAAACTCCTTCCCTGCATACAATATGTCCCAACAAATTTCCAAAAGTCACACAAAATATACATTTCTTTAGGTTTAGTGAGATCTGTAACTTCCTATAACGATAAAAAATTAACCATAGTAAACCTATGTTATCCTTCAACAAGCTATACACCATCCATTCATCCATATACACCTTAAGAAACTTATGAATAAAATCCTGAAAGGAAGCAATCACAATCTTGGAAAAAACAACAGGAGTATTATTCATTCCAAAGGGAATAACATTATAAGCAAAATAACCCCACTCAGTATTAAAGATGCTCTTATTTTTGTCCTCCTCCGCAATCCTAACTTCATGATAATCTGAGAAACCATCTATGAAGGAATAAGCTTCATTTCCTGCCACTTAATCAAGGACTTAATCAATAAATGGAGTAGGAAAAGGATCATGTACACAGGTTGAGTTCAAACTCCCATGGTCCACAGATACTATTATGTCCTCAGTACCCTTATTGCTCTATATTAAAATAAGACTAATACATTCAGCCTCGTCCACAGGAAAAAATAACCCAACTTCAAGAATCTTTTCAATCTCCTTCTTGACCTTTTCTTTGACTCTAATGTTCATTCAATATGGTCTGTGCTTGACTAGTTTATCATACGGTTTAAGTTCTACTTTCATTTCTCCCAAGTCTCCTTTGATGCCTTTTAATTATGAGAAACGTTTTGGAAATAAATCTTCATATTCCTGCAACAGAGCCTGGATATCTGTCATGGCATGTTCATCCCAATAATCTCCTACAGAAGACAACTTGGGATGCTCTTCACTTCCAATATTTACTTTTTTCAACTTCATTGGTTGAGCATATGATCTATTCGTATCACCTGATAGAGTATCCCTTACTTATCTTGTTCCCGAAGACTCCTTAAAGGTCAAATGTCTAAGCTCCTCCAAGTCTTAAGGATCTTCAGTGTCCTTGTTAACCTTGTTGCAATCCATATGTATTCTAAATGGGGATGGAAAAAAACTATATTGAAGAATATATTCATGCTCATGACATACTGCAAGTGAATATTGGGGCTTGAATTCATTATTGAATAACATTTTCTTTATTTGTTGCAATACTAGTGTAATTTTGGAACACTTACTAGAAAAGGAGAAATCATGGTAGAAATGACGTTGTAATACCTTCCAGTATGTAGTCTGTCATATGATCTCTTCATGCACATACCAGGATTTTGGAACCTTTTCCAAGAGAATGAAAGAACTAGTGTACCCATAATTGAGAAGGAAATTGCACAACTTTCCATACCTTAAGACAATTCTTGATGTGCTCAGTTGGATTATATAGACCATCATATGTCTACAAAGTTAATATTGGGCCCTTCCTCTTTTGATCTTCACTCAGATGATTGACTTGTGTTGGAGGAAAGAAACGATACTATATGGAAAGATTAACCTCATCCCAAGAGGAATGGCCTTCTTTGTGACTATCCCACCACCTACTACGAGTATATTTCAAGGATATATCCAGAGTTAGAATTTGTTTCTCTTCCACAACTGTATACTCCATATCCGTAAGAAAACTATGTAAATCTAAGGTCCCATCATAAGTTGGGAATTCCCTATTCTTTGTCTCAATCCATGTGACTGAATGAACAGTAGCGCAACACTTGGATAAATTTCCATACCTTCCTTGCTACCAATTATCAAATGTTGGCTTAGAATATTAATCCCCAGGTTGAACACTCCTTAGCTCACTAAGTCATAAGAAGTAGGGTTAATATAATAATCTCACTTCCCTACAATCATTTTATACAAATGATTGAGGACATCTTGCTCCATGTTATCATCTACAGGCTCAGTATATCGTGGGCCTTGGTAGGGATCTAATGGTTCAGTGAATTTCATTCCATCAGACTCAAAGGTCATGATTACCTTTTTAATAGCAATAACAACATAGTTTTCATAGGTCCAATCAATACCTAACAAACATGGATATGGATCCTTTTCTCCCATAATTTCTATAACTTCAAACTCAACCACTATTTTGACACCATCTAAATCCACTTCAACATTATGTAGCATACCAACTGGAAAGATGTTGTTCTGATTTTTCATCCACATCTGAATAGGGGGATAAACCAACTTAGGTTTTCCCATTGCCTCCTAGGTTTTCTTTGGAAAAATATTAACATATGAGCTTAGATATATCATAAAATCCTTAATTTAGTGATCTTTTAGAAGGCCATTCAATATGAATTCCCTCCCTATCCACCTATTTATTCTCTAGAATCTAATTTTGTTTCTCTAAGGAAGGTTAGAAACAATGAACTATTATGGGTTTTCTTCAGCTCCCAAGGCTAATTTGATAGTGCTCTATAACTTATCATTGAGTTGCTCATCATCTAAAATTTTAAAAAATAACTGAAACCAAATATTGACAACTTTTTGTGACTTATCCAAGAATTCCATCTGAGTAGATGATTCTTTGGTGATCCTTGGCTGATGAGGATTTGTATTGAAACTAGTTTCTACAACTTCAAGTGTTGAGGAACTAGTCATTTGTCTGAATATTTCCACTGCATTCTTGAAGAATTATTTCATCCGTATAGGATCATATTTTTTTTTTTTGGCACAACCTTCTAAATTTTGATTTAATGTGGAAGTTTTTCATCAATATTGGTGGTGCATCCCCCCTACCTTAGTAGGGTCTATCGACCTCCCGGTCTCTAGATCGTCTCTATCTTGAGCTAAAAATGGTCCCTTTGAATGAATCCATAGGTCCCTTTTTCTTCCTTTGGCCCAGGTCCTGTGAAACCCACCCCTTCTTTCTGCGCATTCCAACGCTCTTTAATTCATGGGCACTAGCTCTTTTCTAACTAGCCCCTTCCTCCACGTGACCCTGGGCTATGACTGCATGCCTATGCAAAAGGCGTGCCATGATTTCGAGACTCCTGTATGTGGGCCCCACTTGACTCCTTGTCCCTTGAAATACTAAACACCGAAATGGAGCCTAGCTCCTCCTTTATCTCCAGCATGTGACCCTTCCTTCATACGACCATGGTTCTATGACCCGGTCCACAACCAAAGGTTATTTCGCCTTTCGCGACTTCGAGGGTATGGGTGTAATGCAAACCCAACGCTCCAACCTTCGAAACCTTGAATCTTGATTCTTCTCCAGGGAAAGATCCGATAGTGTTATGCCCTCCTTAATCGACGACGATGATCGTTTTCGCGAGTCGGGACTTCACGTCTCACGAATCCTCCTTCCCTCAAACTCTCGGATCTCGAAATGTCGATCCCTGAGTTAAGCACCTAGATGGCTAGTAGCACCTTCCTTCACCTCTTCCCATATGACCCCTCTCCTGTGACCTAGGGTCAAGCCTCAAGCTACTTCGGGACTTCACAACTCTCGAAGTCGAGAGTCTTCTATCCTCAGACCTCCCGATCCCCAAAACTCCGAAATCTGAAATTTTGGAGCCTCCCAAATCAATGACTCATGCTCCTCCTGATATGAAGGCTCAGATCATGTCACGATTTCGTGACTAGCGAGTTCTTAAAACTCTTCCCATTGATGATCTAAAAATGAAGAAGACTTGTATTCTTTAAAATATTTGCAAGTTAAATTTATGTGTTAAAAGCAAATGGATCAAATTTGCAACACAAATTTAATAGGATTTACTCATTCAAGATGCATATAAACAACATCATAATCAATGAATAGAAAACACATAACATAGCATATGATAAAGGAGTTCACCCCTCTCTTGGGCTACATCTCCTGGTCCAGCTTCCAATGGATCATCTGTATTATTTTCTCAAATTGCTCAAAAATGTGCTTTACAATGCTCAAAATTCCAAATAGACTGCTCTAATGGCTTTAGAACGTCCAAAAACCCTTGGCTGGGCTTTTTTGGCACCTCGTTTGGCCAAAAAATGAAGTAGATAGGATTCCTGGAAGTCTCCCCTTCAAGATTGCTATCTTTGCATCTACAAAACACACCTTTTTTGGCTCAACCTAGCCCACACGCAATGTAAAGCATAAAAACTTGGCACAAGGCACAGCTGCACAAACGGTCCAAACTGTCGAACCGTTACATGCCAACCTTAACTACCAAGGCCCGTGGGCACATGGTCGTCACATGACCACGCGCTATATAACAGGGCTTAATTTTTTAAAAACCATGGTAACCATAATGTTAAACCCGCGCGCATATATATGTTGGTCGCATGGCATACCAAACCACGCATTATTCAAATGGTTATAACATAGTTACGGTGGGTCTAATCGTCGTAGCTCCTGTCGCATACAATATAACATATAACCACGAGACGAGGCTTAGCCTTGGCCCGGTCCACGCCCAAACATACCTTTAAACGATGTTAAATATAATGCAATGTATATATATAACAAGGAACATGTGTGGGTGCGCCAGTTGGGAAGCCTTTCCCAAAGATTTACCCTACCCCAGAATTCACATGGTCGACTCCTACTAAGTGCAAAGATTTTAACCAACAAATAGGTGACATGTGGCGGCGTTTGATTGGACCATGTGTTGCCATCCCATTCGCTACCAACAAACCATGTCACGTGCCAACTGTCCAATAACTGTATGCCACGTTAGCGTACGGTCTGCCACATCATCTGTACAGCCTTCCAGGTCATCTGTATGACCTGCCACATCATCATCCATATGGATTGTACGGACTGTACAGTCAGCATCCTTTTTTTCCTGTTTTCCATTTTGAACAGAATGTGATATCTCTAGCTCCCAATGTCAATTTGAACCCAAACAAGTTGTGTTGGGTTCGCAACGACGAGGCCTACGCTTTCGTTCAATTTGAAGCAATTCCGAGCACTTTGAAGTTTTGAGCAAAATTTGATCCCCTGATCACACCTCCCCATTGGAAAGATTTTGGACCTCCAAAAGACTATTTTCAGTCTATTTGAAGATGAGGGTATAGTTCCCTCACTCTTCCAACCTCAATTCACTTTCCTTTGCTTGGATTTGTACCTTTAAGACCAAATCGAAGATACTCCACATTTCCTCATTTTGAAGTTCACATTCTCCTGTCAAGGATGGTGTCTTCATGCAGTTATGTAAGATATTCTGGGGAAAAATCATCTATAGAAGGAATCTGAATATGCTCTCCTTGATCATCAATCAACAAAAGCTCATACAATTTCAAATTCTCAACATTAAAAAATGCATACATTTGCATATAAGGAGGCAAATCTAAACGAAAGGCATTGTTACCAATCTTGTCGATAATCTTGAAAGGACCATATCGAATCGGTTTTAATTTTTTACCTTCTCCTTTAAGCCTCTCCTTACTGATGTAAAGCCAAACTTCATCTCCAACTTGGAAACTGTGATCAACATGATGCTTGTCATGCCTCATCTTGTACTTGGCTTGACTCTTTTCCAACTTCTCTTGCACCATTTGATGTATCGACTGAATTTGTTCAATAACTTTTCTGCCCTATCAATGTCATATTGACCATCGATAGAAATATCCTTCCCAAAGATAAAATCTAAAGGAGATTTGGGCAAATAGCCAAAACATGCTTCAAATGGCGACGTTTGAGTTGAAGAGTGCTTAGCTCGATTGTA
>ML783837.1:895858-911438 GCA_009831015.1 Picea engelmannii
TTCCCAACACAATACCACAGATATCCAATGGAATAACATCAAGCTCTACCTCATCAACGAAATGTGCAGTGATAGCAAACCTAAGTTTACACCTTCTTGTTACTTGTAACTTAGAATTATCACATATCCAACCAAGAGGGTATGGATTAGGATGTGGAATTGTTTCCAACTTTAATTTCTTAACAGTTTCTTCAGATATAAGGTTTGTTTGAGATCCAGTATCAAATAGAGTATTTATCTTAGTATGCTTTGAAACAACCCTTATGTGAAAAAGTTCAGTTCTCTCTTTTTCTTGTTGAGTTACATTGAGATTATTGTTACTTGAAGAAGTAGTACTTGCAATAGAACCATTACCTTGATAACCCATAGTTGTGATCTTCGTTTCATCACCTGAATCAGAACCTAAATCATGTTGTACGGTTGCAACAATCTTTGACTTCGCTTTGTTACCAAACTTTTTGGGTCTTCTTTCAGGATGAAGTTTCCAACAATGGTCTTCATCATGGCCATATTTTGAACAATGTTTTCATGTGAATTTTTCTCTCTCTTTCTTAACAACAACATTCTTTTTTCCATTGCTCTTGATCTTCCTTTTTCCTTTGTCTCCATGGCTGAAAGGCTTCTTGTTACCCTCATGAGTTTCATTCCTTCCTCTTGCTTCCAAATGAGTGGCCTGAACACAAACTTCATCTAGATTTGAAGGATTAAACATGAGTATAGTATGTCTCAAATAACTATGTAAAGGTCCAATGTATTTGAGTAAAGTTTCTTGAGAAGACAAATCTACTCCCAAAACCAAAGCTCTTCTCCTAAATTCTTGAGTAAATCTTTGCACATTCTGTCCCTTAGCTTGTCTAAAGTTTTTCCAATCCATAGTAGTTTTTTGCTTATATGCCAATGGGTAAAATTGTCTTTTAATTGCAACAATAAAATCATTCCAAGAGGTTAAAATTTTACCATGTTTCTTCATGTCCTCCTGAGTCTTGGATTCCCACCAAATGAGTGTTGCACCATCCAATCTTAAATAAGCACGCTGAATCTTAGTTTCATCATCTTGAATTTTTTGTATCCTACAATACACCTCAATCTGACGAATCCAATTATCTAATTTCTCAGCATTAACTTCTCCATTGTATATTTGCAATTCGAATTTAATATCAAGCTTTAATGAAGGAATTTGCGAAGAAGTTTTGCCATGTCCCTTTGGAAAATTCGGAAGAGTTCTTGAATTGGTAGAAGAAGAAGAAGAAGAAGAAGATGGAGGAGAGGGTGGTGGAGAAGCACCATTCCCTCCATTTCCATTTGGAGTTTTATCACCACTGTCTCCCTTATGATTTGAAGGGTTGGAGCCTTCACCTTGCAAGCTTGTATTCCTTTCTATCAATATCTTCATCATATCTCTCATTTCCATGACATCTTTTTTGAGATCTTCATCTTCTGCAGGAACATGTTCATGACTCCCTTCATGAGCCATACTTGGTGAATGCCTCCTTGAAACTTGCAGTGATGGTATATGTTTTCTCCTTGAAGGATGAGAACTTGGCTCTAAAAGTTGATTTCTCCTCTTATGAGTTTCAACCTTGTGAGCATCAGAAAACAAAACACTTGTAAATAATCAAGTCTTCAAAAACCAGTGCTCTGATACCAACTTGATCTAAAAATGAAGAAGACTTGTATTCTTGAAAATATTTGCAAGTTAAATTTATGTGTTAAAAGAAAATGGATCAACTTTGCAACACAACTTTAATAGGATTTACTCATTCAAGATGCATATAAACAACAACATAATCAATGAATAGAAAACACATAACACAACAAATGATAAAGGAGTTCACCCCTCTCTTGGGCTACATCTCTTGGTCCAACTTCCAATGGATCATTTGTATTATTTGTTCAAAGTGCTCAAAAATGTGCTTTACATTGCTCAAAATTCCAAGTAGACTACTCCAATGGCTTCAGAACATCCAAAAACCCCTGGCTGGGATTTTTCGACACCTCGTTTGGCCAAAAAATGTAGATATGCTTCCTGGAAGTCTCCCCTTCAAGGTTGTTGTCTCTTCATCTACAAAACGCACCTTTTTTGGCTCAACCTAGCCCACACGCAATTTAAAGCGTAAAAACTTGGCACCAGGCGCAACTGCACAACTAGTCCAAACTATCGAACCGTTATGCACCGGCCTTAACTACCAAGGCCCGTGGGCACATGGTCGTCACATGATCACGTGCTATACAACAGGGCTTAAGTTTTTAAAAACCGTGGTAACCATAATGTTAAACCTGCGCGCAAATATATGTTGGTCACATGGCATACCAAACCACGCATTATTCAAATGATTATAACATAGTTACAGTGGGTCTAACTGCTATAGCTTCGGTCGCATACAATATAACATATAACCACGGGCCGGGGCTTAGCCTCGACCCAGTCCACGTCCAAACATACATTTAAACGATGTTAAATATAATGCAATGTATATATATAACAAGGAACATGTATGGGCGCTCCAGTTGGGTGGCCTTTCCCAAAGATTTACCCTACCCCGAAGGTCACAGGGTCGACTCCTGCTGAGTGCAAAGATTTTAACCAACAAATAGGTGACACGTGGTGACCTTTGATTGGGCCACGTGTCACCATCCCATTCGCTGCCAACAAACCATGTCACATGCCAATTGTCCAATAACTTTCTGTGACATCAACATACAGTCTACCACTTCATCCGTACAACCTTCCACATCATCCATATAGCCTGCCACGTCATCGTCCGTACGGACTGTACGGACTATACAGTCATCATCCTTTTTTTTGCCTGTTTGTCATTTTGAACAGAACGTGATATCTCTCGCTCCTGATGTCCATTTGAACCCAAACGAGTTGTGTTGGGTTTGAAACGATGAGGCCTAAGCTCTCGTTCAATTTGAAGTGATTCTGAGCACTTTGAATTTTTGAGCAAAATTTGATCCCCTGATCAATTGACATCCTTCAGCAACAAGTTAGCAAAATGATACCTTCTTGCCATGCATCCTTTTCTGATGGACCATCCTAATTAAATTGACAATTTTCCTTTCGCGATTTTTCTTCGGTCTTTACCTTCGTTCTCCCGAAGTTTGAAACCTCGATGGCTTCCAGAGCTTCGCCACCTGTCCTCCACAATAGATGGTTGGATGGTCCTCTTTGGAGTTTCTAGATTTCGCGTATCGAGGGTATGGAGTGCAACCTCCTCTTCTCGTCCAACTTTTGATTCCCGATGTTCAATCCTCTATGTTGTGTGTGCTATCAAAGGGTTTAACCCTCATGCACCTTCTTTTAGATCCAACGACTATTGGTCCTCACACCAAATATGATGGTTCAGATATATTTCTTCCTTATGCACTCTCCTATGTTCCTGAACATAGATTCGATGATCCATATATTTTCTCCTAGTGTCGATCCAACGACAGATATGTGACTTCCTCCTGAGCTTCGTTCCTCCTCCGACTTAGAAGAAATTGATGCCCTTCCAAGGCTTTAGCCTTTGATTCTCCTACAATCCTATGACTTGGGTCTCGCATGCATTCGGAAACTGCTGCCCCTCCTAACCTTTGTTCACTCTAAATCCTCGAAAGGATTTTCCGACCTTTGTTGCTCCTTGAAAGTCTCTCGCACAAAATCGTTTTGTCTCTTCTCAGCTTTTTCTCTGGCTTGGACTTCGAAGAGTCTTGGCATGCTACACCTTTTTAGTTGGGACTCTATTCACAAAGTCACTATCCATCCTGAGCTTTTCCTTCTAGAATATAAAAGGGGCTCAACCCTTGTCTTTTCCTTCAAAAAGGAATTTGGTGTCCTCCTGACAACCTCCTTCTCAAGCACTCTTTGTTGAGCTATCCCCTAGAGTATTCAGTAACTCTGTAGGTGTCTTCCATTTATACACTTCTCTTATCTCTGAACTCAAAAGAGAGTTCTCTTTGTGCACTCTATGCACTCACTCGATGCCCTCCTGGCAAAGCTCTACAGAACCTTCAGTGATTCTGTCTTCTCTCTGTGCCCTCCTCTATACAGTCTCACCTCCAAGGTATTCAATGACCTTGAGGCTTCTCCCTTGAGTTAAGTGACTTCTATGGTGTTCCCTCTTGGCACGTCTTTGTCTAAATTCCATGGAAATTAGAAGTGCACTCTTGCACTGGCTCACAGAGTCCTCAACACTCTATCATGCAACCTCTTGCATTCAACCACAAAGAACTCAGAATGAAATTGAATAACTCAACAGACAATGAATCATGTCTATCCCTGCAGATGGAAACAAACATACATATATAGAATAAAAACACATAAACGACATTCAAATGCATAAAACACACAAAGACTCATGTGCGGGAAAAACTGCTCTTTGAATTAATATTCAAAATGCCTGATTACAATGTGTTCAAGCTCTGACTACAACAGATTCTTGGCACTCCTCTCCTATCCTATGTCCTTATCTACTATTCTCTCTCCTACCACTACTACTAAATAGAAAACAAAAATATATTTTTACAAAAAGGGGCTCCTCGAGCTCTTCCCTCCATCTCACCTACTCTCACTGATTATAATCAATGGTTGTCTAGTTTGAAATTGGATATAGATCTCAGCCTGCTATCATCCATTAAAGGCAAAACTAACTACAACCTGCTCAAAGGCACAGCTCGGCTCTTCCAGTGTGAGTGTTGGTGCCTGTCTCCTTCATTGAATGCGTGTGAGTGCTAGCTAGCTAGCACATTTCTAGGGTGCAGTGATGCTCCTTCATCATACTCCACTGCTGCAAAAAATTCATGAGCTCTTTCTCATGAGCTTCCCAACTCCTCTGTTGAAATCCACCTGGATCCCAAACTTTCTTCTGGAGTTGTCCATCTGCTCCACTGCTTCATTGCTACTGTTGCATCTTCCATGTCACTCTTGTAGGTCTCTTTCTTCTCATCTTCTCACTGACATATTCTTGCGCTGACCTGAACATCATCCTTCTGATTTCCTCAATCACCTTCTCCAACTGCTCCCATGGTTGGTTCCCCTTTTGTTGCCTATTCTATCGTAGCTTTTATTTATCAATGGGTGGACCATATTGATCCCCCTTGTTGTTTTGTCCATCTCATGTGGATTTAGCTTGCTGACCTGCTGCAGACTCCAGCTCTGTCGTCTTATCACCGAGCTACTACTTAGCTTCCCTTTCTGACAACTTTTATTCTGCCATTTCTCCTTGCACTAATTCATCTCCAGCCTCATCTAGCTTCTCCCCAGACTGGAATTCTGGTTCAATTTGCTTGAACACATCCTGGTAGTCCTTTTCTATCTCTTGATTGCTCAACCAATCCTCCATCATATCCAACTCCTTATCCCATGGAGTGATCATCTCCATTGGGTGCTCCTCTTCTACACAGTCCCATGGCTAACTCCTCCATTATCTCTCGCCCATATGACCACCAATGTGACCATAACCTCAACTCGAAAGGGGTTTTTCAATTCACAACTTCATGATTCCGATTGCAAATTCTCCTAAGCCCTTCGACCCCCGAAACCTCAAAAAAGGGCTAACAGGTAATAATCTCCTCCCTTGTTAGTCAACCATATGCCCCTTCTACAAAATGGATTCTAGTCCCATGGCTAACTGCTCCATTATCTCTCTCCCATATGACCACCAATGTGACCACAACCTCAACTCAAAAGGAATTTCAGAATTCGCGACTTCACGATTTCGATTACAAATGATCCTAAGTCCTTTGACCTCCGCAACCCCGAAAAGGGATAACGGGTGATAAGCACCTCCCTTTTTAGTCTACCATATGCCCCTTCTCTATAACATGGGTTCAAACCTCCCGAGCGCGTCAGAACTTTACGTATCATGAGTTCTCACTGCTCCCTTCGTTGACTCCCTATGTGTCACGAGTCAGCAAAATGCCAACCTTTTTCCACGTGTCCTCTCCGATGGACGACTATGATGATGTTAGTTCTTCCCCTTTCAAACCTATGACTTATGTGGACCTTTGTCACGCGTCCTATGAAAGTGGGCGGTCACGATGATGTCGGTTCAACCAATGGCTTGGATTCAATCCAGTTTTCTCATATCGGGGATATGGAGTGCAGTCTCCTCCTTCCCTTTCAAATCCTCGACTCCTGAAATAAACCAATGTTCCATATCGATGGCCCACAGTCTACCTTGATCCAACTACTGTGATTGAATTCACGATTTCATGATTCAGGATTTTAACAACTCCTCCTTGCAAATCTCCTGGTGACCTAATCTCTGAACTCTCAGATCTGCTGCCACTTTTCCTCTGAGATGATGTATGATTCCAATATAATTGGAACTTTGACAAGTCTATTCTCCTCTGCATACACAATATTAAAACTCATGCACCTTCTTCCAAATCCGACGGCTATCGGTCCTCTGCACTCAGATCTGGCAGCCCAGATATGACCTTCCCTGTGAGTGTTCCTCCTATGTATAGACATGGATTCAATGGTCCAAATATTCTCTCTCGGTGTTGGTCCAATGACTTTGCTTATCCTCCTGAGCTTTGTCTGAGGCTTGGACTTCGAAGTGTCTCGACCTATTGTTCCTTTCTATTGGAACTTTGTACACAAATGCACTATTCTTCCTAAGCTTCTTCGAACTTGAAACAAGTTCACTCTGTGCTTTCTCCTTGCACTTGACTAGCCTTTAGATGGCTATCATTCAACACCTTCACCTGAGTGTTGGCCTAGTTCCCTCCTTGCACAGGTATTTTCTCTCCTTGAGCTTCAACTTCTTGGACCTCAAAGGTCTCTGTCTCTTCTGTCCCTCGAAGAGATGCAAGCACCCTCTTGGAAATTGTTTCTCAAGCACACCTTGGTGAGCCAACAGAGTATTCAACAACTCTGTGAGTATCTTCTCCTAGACACTTCTCTTGTCTCTGAACTTGAAATAGAGTTCTTCTGTGCAGTATATGCACTTTCTCGATCCCCTCCTGGTAGAGATTTACAGAACCTTCAGTGATTCTATCTTCTCTCTATGCCCTCCTCTATACAATCTCACCTCCAAGGTATTCAAAAACCTTGGGGATTCTCCCTTGAGTTAAGTGACTTCTCTGGTGCACCCTCTTGGCATGTCTTTGTATGAATTCCAGGGAATTCAGAAGTGCACTCTTGCACTGGCTTATAGAGTCCTCAACACTCTATCATGCAACCTCTTGCATTCGCCCACAAAGAAATCAGACTGAAATCGAATAACTCAACATACAGTGAATCCTGTCTATCTCTGCAGATGGAAACAAACATACATCTACAGAATAAAAACACATAAACGACATTAAAATGCACAAAACACACAAAGACTCATGTGCAGGAAAAATTGCTCTTTGTATTAATATTCAAAATGCCTGATTACAATGTGTTCGATCTCTGACTACAACAGAGTCTCTCCTCTCCTCTCCTATCCTCTGTCCTTATCTTTTTTTCTCTCTCCTACCACTACTACTAAATAGAAAACAAAAATATATTTTTACAAAAGGGGGATCCTCGAGCTCTTCCCTCCATCTCACCTACTCTCATTGATTACAATCAATGGTTGTCTAGTCCGAAATCGGATCTAGATCTCAGCCTACTGTCAGCCATTAAAGGTGACACTAAATACAACTTGCTCAAAGTCACATCTTGGATCTTCCACCCTTACACATTTAATTCTCATTTAATTACAATTTTAAACTTTAAAACGAGAGTGTTGGTGCCTCTCTCCTTCATTGAATGTGCATGAGTGTTGGCTAGCTGGCCCATTACTGGGGTGAAGCGATGCTCCTGCATCAACTGGTATTTTCTCCTCCTCTATTAATTACATTAAATTTAGGCCCCATTCCTTAAACTACAACCCTAGGATTAAAATTTATCAAATTTGATCCTTTTTTTCTGGCTTGATCCTCCCACTTGGCAATCACAACATGACAATATTTAGTACCATGACTGTTTTTCCTATAGAGTGCACACTAGGGTCTTCTTGGAAGTGGAAAATATATTGAAAGATGTACCTATTCATCTCAATTGTAGCATTGAACTATTCCTCCTCTTCCAGTCCATCCTCCTCTGTATCCACCTTGACCTCGGCAACCTCCTCCCAACCCTTAAGGTCCTTCATTTAATTTGAATGCATATTGGTCAAACCTATATACAAGTGCATCTATGACATGGAATTGACTGGTATTATGAGTTGGTGAACCATAGAACTCACAATACATATTATTTGGCATAATTGTATACTTTTGTAAAATGGGGCGATGTCGTGGCGAATTCCCACAACTTTGAAAGATCTCACAGTACTCATTTCTTTGACCACCTTGATTATTCATAAAGGAATGGTATTGAATAGGTCCATGAAATAGTGTTATAGCATCAACTTGTGCTACTCCTCCAGTTGGTCCTACTGGTGGAGGCATCATTGGAGTGCTTGAGGGTATTACACCCCTCAATATTGGACATTCATTCATTGTATGACCTTCAGTGTAATAGCCTATACACCATACTTGGGTTCAAATTTACTTCGAAAGTTTCAATCCTTGGATGTTCTCAGTTAATGCATAGATATGAACCTATAGTTGTGAAATTTTGGCATATTTAGGTGGTCTCATAACCCACAGGCTTCCTAGATAGCCTGCCATAGCCTCAATCTTCATGGCTTGTTCCAATGCTTCTCTTAGTAAATTTATCCTCTGTTGGGTTAAGGGAATGCAAATAAGAGGTAGAAACCCTTGAATAAAGCACTCTCTCTAATGGTATTTATGAATATGGTTTTCCAACATTCCTATTGCATCTTTAAATATCTTATGGTACTCCCATGCAAACTCCCCATCTCTCTACTTTATTTCCTGCAACTCAGAGAGAGCTTGTTATTCTGACTGTGGCAACCAAAATTCTACAATCAAACTTTATCTTACTTGAACCAGAGTGAAATATTGTCCTTGAATCCCCAGATCAATGGTATTCATTTACCATTTGAGAGATCGATCTATCAAAGTGGTATGAAACTCAACCAATTTGTTCACTTCTAGAATCCCTTGAGACCACCAGATGGATTCACATAGAAACTAGTGTTTCTCAACATCTTCTTCTCCCTTTCCCAAAAACTCAGGCTATCGGGTAAGGGATTCTACAGTTTGTGTAACATCCCCAACCACCCAGCTACACCACACAACTCTTAACTTCTGGCACTCTGATACCACTTTGTAACGTATAGAATCACTGCTGGAAAAAGATACTTCAACATCTTAGTGTGTGATTACTACTTAAAACACTCCCTGATACAAGTAGTATTAGAATATCTAAGCACAATCTTTAAGTAACTTCACCTAGACCCAAGTTGGGTCTCGCTCCAAGAGTAAAATTATTTTAATACAATCATAGCAACGAAATAAGTAACAAAATCTATTGCACACATAGTCCTTCAGAGAACTTATATATTGTTATGTGTGCATTTACTCTGCATACCTAATGCTACTAGACACAATGAATATGATATTGCACTGGATTCTATCACCTTTTGGCGTGAGAGCTACTTCATCGCGCGCATGACGAATTATACCCCGCTTTGGTATCTTCTAGTCTTACCACAAATTTTAACACTTAACCATATCATAACAGAAACAATATTATACACATTACCCATACATTTAGCTAACATGAAACACTTATAACTATCATACCCACATAGACATAGTTTACAGGAAAAAGGAATGCATATAAGAAGTAACATTACATAGAATTAACCACAATATGTATATGAAAATTCGTACAGGAAAATAACCCATAACAGAGAATAAAAACAAGTGCATAGTCATTATAATAAGATCATAAGAGACACTTATCTTTAATGAAAAGTCACAAACAACATGTAGAACTCAGACATTCCTCCCAGCCATAGACTTTGTCGCTTATAATATTTCATCAATAGGTCAACCCAGAGCTGGGGTATAAACTCCATAGGGAAAAAGGGTTCCTAATGCCAAGTTATGGTCTGCTATCTAGAAAAAATTCTCAATCCAAGGTGCCAATATGGACACTAGCCTACAGTCTCACATTCCCCACAAGCATATTCCACCCAAGGAAGTGTGCCCCTTATTTTCTCAATACTTCTTCAGCTTCCCCACTTCCCTTCCAAGGCTTCAGCAACACGCCGGACATAAAGTCTCAAATCCCTCTATCTAATGCCCAACACACTAGGGAACAATTCTCAGCAACTCTCTCGCCTGGAGAGAATTCTCACAAGCCTAACAAACTACCTCTTCAACACAACAAATCTCTCACCTGGAGATAAATTCTCACAGACCTAACAACCTTCTTCTTCAAAACAATGCATAGGAATTTCCCATGTTCCTGGTTAAGCAATGATGGTAATTACGACTAGATACGACTCTTCCCCTAAGAGCTCTCGTGTGAAACGATCATCCCAAAATAATGAATTCTTCCCCCAAAATACACTATGGATCAACAATATATTTTCATGTTCGTAAATATCCACTTGTCACCTTAAGAACTAGATTTTAGCCACTTGGTGACTCGTTCACATCTCTCAAGAACTTAGGATAAGTAAATATCCATAAATTAAACTTTTGGAAATATTATTAAAATATTCCCTTGATTCAAACTTCCCTTTTCCCTATTTTTGTGGAGTTTATCCCCCCATATATTTTCGTCTGAGTTGAGTCTGTGCGCAGTGATTTGATTACATTAAAAATTTGTGGTTGTTTACATTTACAATGCAGGCACACTGGTCTTTTGCATCTAGGCTCATCAGCCTCAAAACACACGTGTGCATACAAAGGATCTATGGCCACAAAAATGTGCACTTAATTCGATGTGCTTGAAACTCTAGTATGTGTGCACTTCATCCTTCGGTGCGCCATCCTCACACACTTACACATGTGCATGCTACACTATGAAATGTGTGCATTCTTTCTTTACTGCACAACCCTTACACAATCACCATGCTATGGAATGTGTGCACAAACTAAATCCAAGACTTGATGCCAACATCTCACCATATTATATATATACACATACATTTATATTTACATTTAAATTTTGGGTTCGACCTAGGGGTATTACATTCCCCTCCCCCTTAATTATGCACTTCCCTCAATGCATTACATTCCCAATGTACAATCAAAACTTTCAAAATTCTTCAAAAATATGCGGATACTTTGGAAGCATAGAATCCTCATGTTCCCAGGCTGCATCTTCAGGACCGTAACAGGTCCACTATACCTTTACCTATCCTATTGCACGATTCCATAGCATATTGAATTTCTGATCCAATATGTGCACTGGCTGAACTCGACAATATCCCTTTCTCCAACTGAATCACATTCCAATCATTGAGATGATTAACATCAAGTACATACTTTTTAAGAAAGGATTCATGGAATACATTATGAATACACAAGCATCCATGTAGAGCTAGGATATATGCGATAGGACCAATCCTCTCTAGGATTTCGAATGGCTCATAGTAGTGTGTTGTCAACTTATAACAATTTCCCAACTTCAGGGAACTGCATCTGGCTTTAACTTTCAAAAACACATGGTCACCCACTTTGAACTTTCTGTGGGTCCTACCTTTATCGGCACAACTTTTCTACATGTCTTGGGAACCCTTTGAATTATGCCTTATTTTTACCATCTACTCTTCCATTTCCCTAAGTATATCTGGCCCAACCACTACTCTATCTGCTAGATTATCCCAACTCACTAGCATGATGCACTTTCCACCATACATTGCTTCAAATGGACTAATCTTCAAAGACACTTGATATCCATTATTGTAAGAAAAATCTAGCAAGTGAAGGTAGTCTTCCCTTTTTGATGGTTTATCCATCACATACATTCTTAGCATATCTTTTATTACATGATTTACTTGCTCTGTTTGTCCATATGATTTTGGGTGATATGCTATGCTAAAGTTAAAACTTATCACAATTCCCCTGAATAATCCCTTCCAAAAAATTGAAGTGAACTTGGGATATCTATCAAACACAATTTTCTTAGGCACACCATGCAATTTAACAATTTCTCTCATGCAGATATCAGCAATATCAACTTCCTTCTGAGTTGACTTCACTATAACAAAATGGGAAACTTTAGTAAGTTTATCTACTATCACCATGATGGAATCATGTTGTTTGGATGATCTGTGCAACTTAGTTATAAAATCCATTATTATAACTTCCCACTTGCACTCAGGAATGGGAAATGGCTATAATAAACCATTTGGGTGTTTGTGCTCAACCTTAACTTTTGACACTCCAAACACTTGGCTATATACTTAGCCACCTCATTCTTCATGCCCTGCCAATAATATTTCTTCTTAGCAGCTGTTAATGTCTTTTGATAACCAGAGTGCCCGATATAAGGCACATTATACAACTCTTTCAATATTATATTTTTCAAATCTAGTGAATCAGGAACATAAAATATGTGACTAAACATGAGAATCTCGTCCTCTTTAAGCTCATACTCTTCAAGTTTCTTCTGCAAAATACCTTGCTGTAATTTTACTCTTAATTCCTCATAGCGTTGATCTCACTTTCCAACTTCTAGGACTATGTCTCTAAAATCTATCTGATACATGGTAATGGTTGTAGCATGCATCTCATGCACTCCCCTACTGAGTGCATCAACCACCTTGTTCTCTTTACCTTTGATATGTTTGATTTCAAAATCATAGTCATTGAGGAACTCTAGCCATCTACTTTGTTGAGCATTTAAATTTGGATGACTAAATACATATTTCATACAACAATGGTCTGCTCTCAATTCGAATATTTTCCCCATGAGAGGGTGTCTCCACATCCTCAAGGAATGCACTATGGTTGCCAACTCTAAATCATGACTGGAATAGATTATTTCATGCTCTTTTTAAATTCCTTGATGCGAAGCAGACTACATGTCCATTTTGACTAAGGACTCCCCCAAGCCCCTCCTTACACGCATATGTTCATACAACAAAGTCTTCAATTGGATCAGTGATAATCCTCAAAATTGATGCACTTGTCAACAAAAAAATCAAGTGATGAAAACTCCATTGACAATCCAGAGTCCATTCAAATCGCACACCTTTCTTCTACAAGGACGTGATTGGATGCACTATCTTTGAGAAAACTTCAATAAACCTTTTGTAGTACCCTGCCAACCCCATGAAGGATCTCACTTCTAGGACATTTCTCGGTGTTGGCCATTATTTAATGGATTTTATATTTGTTGGGTCCACTGCTATCCATTCCCTTGAGATGATATGACCCAAATAATGGATCTATCGTTGGTAAAATGTTCACTTTAGAAACTTCACATACAATTAATTCTCCCTTAATAATTGTAGCACCATCCTGAAGTGTTTCTCGTGATCTTCTTTATACTTTGAGTAAATAAGTATGTCATCCAGAAATACAATGACAATCTTATCTAAGTAATTTCTGAAAACTCAATTCATCAAACACATGTAGACAACTAGTGCATTTGAAAACTCGAAAGGAACCACTGTGAACTTGTAATGACCATACCTCATTTTGAAAGTAGTCTTTCTTATGTCTTGTTCTTTTATTCTCACTTGGTGATAGCCACATCTAAGATCAGTCTTTGAAAATATTTTTGTGCCCCGCAATTGATCAAAGAGGTCATCTATCCTTGGAAAATGATACTTGTTCTTTACTGGTACTTTGTTAAACTACATGAATTTTATACAAAGCCTCAACATACCATCCTTATTTTTCATGAACTATATTGGTGCACCCCAGGGTGACACACTTGGCGGTATATATCCTTTCTCCGGAATATCTTCAAGTTGCATTTGCAATTCCTTTATCTTTGGTGTACTCATCCTATAAGGAGTCTTGGATATAGGAGTTGCTTCTAGAATCCAATTTATAGAGAAATCAATATCTCTTTTTAGTGGCAACCCCTATATCTCTTTAAATACATCCTTGAATTCTTTCAGTACTGCACATTCTGCAACACTTGGCACATTATCCTTATGTTCCTCCTCCATGTGCATTGAAAAAACTTGACATCCTTTAGTGTATCTTTTCTGCAATTGCAAGGAGGAAATTTATTTGACAATCACATCTCTTGGAATGCCTTGAAATGTTTTTAAGTCTCCCTGATCATTCAGAAAAGTAAATTCCTTGTTGTAACAATCTAGAACAACATGATGTTGTTCCAACCAATCCATACTAATGAGGCAATCATATGAGACCAAAGGTATGATATTCAAATCAACTTTTGTGGGAATTCCATTCATTTCCATTCGACATACCTTGACTATATCATTAAATTTTTTTTTGGCCCTTGTAGCTTATTGCACCAACCAAGGCTTTTCAATCTTGCTTCTCGGAAATTGGAATATTTCCACCATCTTAGGATCTAGATAATTATGACTGGCTCCTGATTCAATTAAAATAGAAATGGGTTGATCGTAATAATACCTTCCACCTAGATCATGTGCGATTGACACTCATACTTCTTGCTGTCCAAGGATGCATAAATCCTATGTATACTTCTACCCATGTATTTAATTTTCATAGCTTGGTGTACACTATGCACAACCCTCATTTTTTCACCTCTTTGAGGGAAGTCTCTAAACATATGGTTTCTATCGCAACCCTAGCACTTCATTGGTTTCTTCCTTGGCCTGGTTTCCATTTCCTCAGTCATTCTAGTCTCCTTGGAAGTTGGTTGTCCTTGTGCAGTATTCTTAGAAAATGGTGGCTTAGTCCCCTTCTTTCTCTTTTCCACCTTGTGTTTCATCTTGTCTTCCCAAACCTTTTAGAAAGTAGGTCTTCCCATTTGTTGATCATAAAGACATTTAGCACGCCTTATGGTCTCTTCCAATGTCTTGGGATAATCATATTGTATCTTGTCACTGATAAATAATGGTAGTCCACTCAGGTACCTTTGAATCTTCACTTGTTCATCCTTGATAAAAGGTACATATTTCAGCAGCTCTAAAAATATCCTTTCGTATTCATCTATGGTCATGCTCCCAAGATTGAGTTCAAATAAATCCTTCATTTTCTTATCATAGTAGCATTTGGTTAAATATTTGTTTTCAAAATATCACTTGAATTACCTCCAAGTAACCTTCTTCTCATCGATATGATGTAGTTGAACAAACTAATCCCACCACATGGATGCTTACCCCTTGAGATGATAAATGGAAATTCACCCTTCTACCTGTGCATAGTACTTATGCAACTATAAGTACTTCCTCATACCCAACAACTATGTTTCTTCATCCTCCTCTTTCATATGTTCACTGTCAAAAGTAGGAGGCTTAATCTTATTCATTTCTCCCTATATCTCATCCACCCCTTATTTATTCTTATGCTTCTGAATAGGAGTGGGCTTGAGCTATTGCTTTATCTCCTAGTTGAATGTCTTCGAGAGAGATGGAGATGTCTGTCAATACTCTCTTTTTTTCTTCCCTCGTCATGAGACCTATGTCTTCTTGATTTTCTTGACTTGGTCTCCTTATCCACATTTTCTCAATTATGTTCAAGCTTTGTAGAAACTTGATTTTGAAGCCATCTTTCTCATCCTTGGATTTCATAATGTTAC
>ML783837.1:918628-934651 GCA_009831015.1 Picea engelmannii
ACCCACTGGGTGGAAGCACCGACTTCCTTTTTACTTCAGCACCAACTGAGTAAAGGCACCAACCTTCAGATTCCTTTCTGCTGATCTACTCTGCATTCTTCACTGTCTCTGATCTGTTGCTCTGCTTCACTGTCCTCTGCAGCCCATTCTCAGCTTCTTCTCCTGTCACGTAGATTCTCCTCTTCTTTTTCTCACATTCAGAGCTCTCTCTCTCTCTCTCACTTCAACGACGGCCTACCATCTCTGTTTCAATGCATTATATTGTTTTTCCACATGCAAAGATTTTCCTTGCTTTTCTCAACTCCAACTGCAGTTTCCTTTTTTTTTCATTCTTTCTTCTGCTTTTCGCATGCCATCATTCTTCCTGATTTTCTGAACTGTCTCTTTGCATGCCTCCTCTATGCATGCCACATCATGCAACGTTGTGTTCTTTCTATCTTAACAGACAATCTAATTTTAGACTGAAAGTCCTTCCACCGTCCAGAGTGATTAGAGAAACCCAACTGGAAAAATCTTCCAGACTTGTCAAAGCAGATGAAGGACCCTCGCAAAACCCTGGATTTAGAAATGTTAAGCTCTGTTGGTTGTGCATTATATCCATTTGATGTTGGCCACACCAATCGCGTTGTGAATGGCATCATTCATGCGTTTCTTGAAAAAATCGATTGGTAACCCAAGGCAGCTTTTTAATGGTTTCTTGATGTTGCTGCTAGTCTTGGTCGTGGCTAAGGGAGAGCCAACGGGTAATAGAGGTATCCTTCTTGGTTTTATTAGCAAAGATCCCCATGGGCGAAGGCTAAACTGGAATGCCAATTGGGTCGCATCTATCTTCGCCATTGCCTCTGTTTCTGTTTCAATGGGGGCGCTTGAATCGACTGGAGCTTTCCTTCAAACATTTCAATGAGTTTATTCCCTTTTTTTTCTTGAATAACCTAACGCAACGGGTCTCCTCTTGTAGAAAAATTTGCTGAGTGGAACCCAATCTCAACATCCCCACTTGGATAACCTAACGCAATGGGTCTCCTCTTGTAGAACAATTCGTTGAGTGGAACCCAATCTCAACATCCCCACTTGGATATTGCTCTGTCATCATCTAGCTTCTTCTGCCAGTTCTCTTGTGCATGCTCCATAACCAACCGATTGCCATCAATGACAACCTTGACAGTCTGCGTCATCTCTGCTATAGCCATATTTCCAGCAAGCCTATCATTATCATCTTTGTAACT
Organism: Picea engelmannii; assembly: GCA_009831015.1. Lineage (NCBI taxonomy): Eukaryota > Viridiplantae > Streptophyta > Pinopsida > Pinales > Pinaceae > Picea > Picea engelmannii. Next base: position 919,855 of record ML783837.1, read on the forward strand.
TTGGATGTCCTTTTGAAAACTCTTTATGGTCTCTACCAAGTTCACGCTCTCATGTAAGCCTTCCCTATGTCCATTGGATTATGTACCTTCAATACCCATACCATGATACAACCTTCCCATTTCTTCATCCTGATTGAAGGTTCTCTGCACACCTTCCATGATTTTAATCTTTGCACTGATTTTGTCTTGAACTAATTGTTGTTAATTCTGTAAAATATGTAGATAGAAATATTTTTTAGTCTAATTAATGTGACAAATTTTATGAAGGTGTTAGGACATGAAATGTTCAAGAGTAAGAAATTCTAACCTTAGTCCATGTAAGAGTCTTGGTGTCATGATAGTGTTCAACATCATGAAAGAAATAGGGGTCAACATTGGTCACACCCCTGGTCTTAAAATCATCATCATCATATGTCTCGTCTTAAGGGTGTGTACAAAAGTTCCATTATGTCATTTTCAACCGTTTGAAGGCCAAGTCAGATGTAATATTTACTTGCTGCCAACTCACCTAAAAGTTCACAGCGTACCAAGAAGTACCTTATGCATTAATCTCTCATCATTTCACTTTGAAAACGTGTCAGGGGAGATCGCATTGTCTTCAACGCATTCAATTCATCATTATTTTTAGGATTATGTTAAGGAACAACTCTAATAGTTTGAATTAAGTGCGCTACTAGAGTTTGGAAACTGGAGTTACAAACTGGTCCTATGAACTTGTTGTAGTAGATTGAGAAATATTTGATGATTCCTTTAATTCCAACTCGAGTTCACAAAGCACCATCCTAAGTTTAGACACACTTGGGTCATCCTACATTTTCCTTTTGCAAACAATAACTTTATCCACTACCAATTTTGCACTGCAAATTGTCCATTACAAATCTGTGCTGCAAACTGGTGTTGTGAACTTAACCATTGGCGCTGCAAACCCTCTGTTTTACATAGAGTTGTTTCAATTCTTCCTATTTGCAGCTTCATCAAAGTTGGATTTATTTTCTTCTTTTCTCACCTCCTACTTTCAACCTATTCATCCTCCAACTATTGTTTTGCATACAATTACAACTTGAGTGATGATTTTGGGTCTTGAGCTAAATTTAACATCTTCATATGATTTCTCCAAGGTTACTTCATGTTTCAAGAGGTTTTTAGCAGGATCTAGAGGGTTTTTCCCAACTTATTATGCAATTTTTTTAATTTTGGAATCAATTTAGAGGTAAACAGGAACCTACAAGAAAGTTCACAGCATGTGTTGTCAAAGGCGTTGCGAAGTGGTAATTTGGGATAGTTTGTAGCAATTAACACACATTAGAATCATTTTTTAATGATAACTTTTAACTTCTGATCTGGGTTATTCTAAAATTGTTTTTGGAGATGAATCATAATATCATGGACTTGCTGACCAAATATCAGTCTAACCCAATTCATTGTTTGGGAGAAAAGTTGAAATTATCACCTACAGGAAAGTTCACGGCACATGCTGTCAAAGGCACTATGAACTCTAATAGACTCAAAAATCCAATCTATGGGAGGGATGCTAGCTGTCAGGGAAGGTTTGAATGGTTTCCTAGGATTTAGTTGGACATGAGGGACATGTGTTTGATCACCATATCAATCATCATGACTTGTTTGAAAACACATTTATCACAATAGGAATTTGTTATGTTCTTGTTGGAATCTTTTGTAACAGACTCCTAAATGGAGGAGGATCCTATGTAGCTCCTTGGTTTCTACCTCCTTAGATTACAGAGATATCATTCACTATATATGAAGGTGATTTTTATAAGGAAAGGGTTGGATTCATGATCCAAGAGAGGAGAGAGCGTGAGGATCAGTTTAGCTGCTTATTTGTAAGCCTGAGGTGCTATTTGTAATTACATTTTTTTGCGATTAAAGATTCATGAGAGTTGTTTCTCAGATTTTCTTATTTTTTTCCATTTATTTTGTTATCTTCTTTATTGAATATATTGCAGTTTTTTAGGATCAAAATTTTCCTTTCTTAATGGATCCCCGAGTAGCAAAGGATATGTTGTAGCTGGCTTGTTAATCATTGTTTTTGTTCAAGCATTTTTCAATCTATTCTACAAAGAGGATCTTTGTTTAGTAGACATTATTCTTTTTGTTCACTTTCCTTTCTTCTAATCATCATCATATAAGATCTTAACCTGATGATTTATGTTGATTTCCTTCAATCTGTAGAGTGTTTTGACTCCATGCCCAATGGTAGATCATTGATCTATAGTAAAATTGTTTCCCTTTTTCTTGTTATTTCTTGTTGATCCACCCAATTTAAATTGATTTAATTTTTCAAATTATAATGGGTATTAGGATTGTTATTAAAGAAGTCTAAGAACAAATTCTAGTGCTAAAATTTTTGGCGTCATTGTTGGGGATGAAGTTGAAGATCTTCCCTAGGATGTACGACACAAATTACTACCAGTTCTTGATGGTGAGCAAGGATTGGTGACAGAACAAACTGCAATTTTTCACCATGGTGACTCCAAACATTTAAAGAACTTGATATTGATTCAAATCAAGTTACATGACTCCACTGAGAAACGAGCTCAAACATAAAATGGAAGGAACACATAGGAAGTCCAGGTATCAAGATATTAGTTTCCTTCAAGAGATCATATTATTTTTTTATCAATTCTTTCATGTACTTTCCTTCATATATCAAGAGAATCATCCTTTGCTTTGTTTACTCTAATGACCATAAGCCTACTACTGTATATCCCTCTTTGAAAGAAGAAGGTCTACATTCTTCTTACATAGTTTATGTTGACTCTAGTCCTTCATCTAAAACATATGAGAACAATGTTTATATTCAAATCCGTCCTGAACATGATTAGCTCTGTAATCACATGAATGATACAACTGATTCACCACCTTCTCTGATCATAGTACTATATTCTACCACCACTACTGGAATTTGCAATCAATCCATTAAACCTCACTTTCAGCCTACTGATGTTCAGTCCAAAAAAAGAGAAAAAATGTTTAAACCCTTAAAGTTGCGATCTACTCTTCATCCTTACCCTGCCAAGTTTTTAGAATATCTACCTCTTTTTGTTGGAGAAGATCATATTATAGTTGAGAAGCATTTGGGAGCCTTTCATAATTTCATTGACAATTTGGAAATCATGCATGAGGATGTTTTTATGAGGTTATTTTCCAAATATCTGGTCGGAGATGTTGCTCTGTCATTTAAAAATATAGAGGTTGGTTCCATTGGTTTGTGGGCTGAGTTATTTGGTGCATTTTCAAGGTACTGGGGAGAGAAAAAATCCCTTGACCAGTACTTAGCTAAGTTTTATGATTTGAAAAGAGGGGAGGATGAAGGTCTTGCTATTTTCAATAGGAGATTTTATATTTTTTATTGCAGGATGCCTTTAGATATCCGGCCTCCTATGCTATACTATGTTATGCAACAACTCTTAATTTATATTTTTCTCTTCTTGTCCTATAAAGGAGGTTTGTCACCTTGCAGAAAATGTTCATTGATGCTCAAGAGGTTGAGGACAATCTCAAATCCTGTGGAAAATTTTAGATGAAGTTAAGAATGAGGAGTGGAATGTAGACATAGCTGACAGTGAACATGAACACGAAGGATGTCATGAGGAGTTGTTGGCAGAGCATCCTATTGAGGAGCAAGATGTTATCTCTAATTTTGTTAATTATGATATTTAGGAAGCCTTTTGTTTACCTATATATGATGAGTACAATAACTATGATGAGGATGATTTCCAAAAAATATCAGAAATGTCCTTTCATCCAGAAAAGCATTCTTTTCAACAGTCTTATGAAAACATTCATCCCATTTATGATAGTTATGACTTCTATCATAGGGAAAATTGTGGCTTAGTTTGAGGTAAGTCATTTCCCTTATGATTTTCTTCATTTAATATTTTGAAAGAAAAATTTGAAGTTTCTTATAGAGAAGAAAGAGTTGAGCTGCAAAATCACACAAGTTTTTTGGAACATAAGGATAACATTATAAGTCAACAACAACATTTCCATGTTCTTAGTAATCCTATGGTTCTCTATATTGAGAATTTTATTGAGGTTGGAATGCATGATAAGGAAAATAATCATAATGTTGCAATTTGTTCTGAGAATGATCTTGCATTTGAAAACTTAGAACAAGAAAAATCAGTGTTTGAAGAAAAGGATACAGTGAAGAAAGAAGCTTGTATGCTAATATATACTTGTGAATGGGATGGAACTATAGACACATGTTGTACTTTTATTTGTATCGATCAACAAGTGATATTCACACATATTCTTCTAGATCCTTTTCCATTTCTGTTGGAAACATCAGAGAAAGAGACTTTTATGAGTTACCTACAATCAGTCAGTGGAATTGGTTCTTCAAAGTGGATGAGTTTTCAGATTGGATTTAATTTTCAATTTGAATTTCCATTAAGCAGGGTTATGCAAGGAATTTAATCAGTAGACAAGGTCCTTTCATGGCTACACTGGATTTTATATGTCACCTGATCAAGCATCTCAGAGATAAGGTTAGAAATAGGGGAATAATCTCATCATACGAGCATTTTTGTTTCTTTTAGTTGTTTGGTTTGCAGTAGATCAACAATAAGACTTTGTACCCCAATGGATAAGGCATTGGAATGAAAATGTTCTTGGCATCTCAGAGGGAGCATGCCATCCCCTGTGGAGCCAATGTTAGCACATGAAATGTTCAACAGTAAACAATTCTGACCTTATTCCATGTAAGAGTCTTGGTGTCATTATAGTGTTCATCATCATGAAAGAAATATGGGTCAACATGGGTCACACCCCTGGTCTTAAAATCATCATCATCATATGTCTTGTCTTAAGGGTGTTTACAAAAGTTCCATTATGTCATTTTCAACCATTTGAAGGTCAAGTCAAATGTTATATTTACTTGTTGCCAACTCACCTAAAATTCCACAGTGTACCAAGAAGTACCTTATGCACTAATCTCTCATCATTTCACATTGAAATCGTGTCAGGGGATATCTCATCATCTTTAGCGCATTCAATTCATTATGATTTTCAGGATTATGTTAAGGAACAACTCTAACAGTTTGAATGAAGTGTGCTACTAGAGTTTGAAAACTGAAGCTACAAACTGGCACTCCGAATTGGCTGTAGTAGATTGAAAAAGATTGGATGCTTCCTTTTAAGTCCAAATCGAGTTCACAAAGAACCAACCTAAGTTCAAAAACACTAGGTTCATCCTATAGTTTCCTCTTGCAAATAGTAACTTTCTCCACTGCCAATTCTGTGCTGCAAACTGTCCATTACAAATGTGCGTTGCAAACTAGTGTTGCGAACTTAACCACTAGCCCTGCAAACCCTCTGTTTTGGAAAGAGTTACTTCAATTCTACATGTCTGTAGCTTCATCCAAGTTGGATTTATGTTCTTCTTTTCTCACCTCCTACTTGCAACTTGTTCTTCCTCCAATTGTTTGTGTGCATACAATTACAACTTAAGTGATGAGTTTGGGTCTTGAGCTAAATTTAACATCTTCATATAATTTCTCCAAGGTTACTTCATGTTTCAAGAGGTTTGTAGAAGGCTTTGAAAGTTTTTTCCCAACTTATTATGCAATTTTTTAAAGGTTGGAATCATTTTGGAGGTAAACATGCACCTACAGGAAAGTTCACAATGTGTGCTATCAAAGGCATTGCGAAGTGGTAATTTGGGATAGTTTGTAGCAATTAGCACACAGTAGAGTCATTTTTTAATCATAAATTTTAAATTTTGATCTATTTTCTTCTGAAATTGTTTGTGGAGATGAATCATGATATCATGGACTTGCTGACCAAAAATCAGCCTGACCCAGTTATTCGTTTGAGAGAAAAGTTGAAATCATCACCTATAGGAAAGTTCAAAGTGCATGTTGTCAAAGGCGTTGTGAACTCTAACAGTCTGACAAATCCAAGCTATGGTAGGGAATTTAGTTGTCAGGTAAGGTTCGAATAGTTTCATAGAATGTAGTTGGACATGAGGGACATGTGTTCTATCATCAGATCAATCAACATGACTTTTTTCAAAAGGCATTTATCACAATAGACAAGATCCAAAAAAATAGGAATTTGTTATGTTTTTGTTGGAATATTTTGTAATAGACTCCTAAATGGAGGAGGATCCTATGTAGCTCCTTGGTTTCAACCTCCTTAGAGTAGAGAGATATATTTCACTATATATGAAGGGAATTTGGATGAGGAAAGGGTTGGATTCATGATCCAATAGAGTAGAGAGATTGAGGAGCAGTTTAGTTGCTTATTTGTAAGCCCGAGGCCCTGTTTGTAATTACATTTTTCTGCCATTAAATATTCATGAGAGTTGTTTCTCAGATTGTCTTCTTTGTTTTCCATTTCTTTTTTTATCTTCTTTCTTGAATATATTGCAGGTTTTGAGGATCAAAGGCTTCTTTTGATTAATGGATCCTTGAGTAGAAAAGGATTTGTTGTAGTTGGTCTGTTAATCATTGTTTTTTTTCAAGAATTTTCAATATATTATGCAGAGAGGATCTTTGTTTAGTAGACATTCTTCTTTTTGTTCACTCCTTTCTTCTAATCATCATCATATAAGATCTTAACCTGATGATTTAGCTTTATTTCCTTCAATATTCAGAGTGTTTTGACTCCATGCCCAAAGGTAGATCATTGATTTATAGTCAAATTGTTGCCCTCTTTCTTGTTCTTTCTTGTTGATCCACCTAATTTAAATTGATTTAATTTTTCAAATTCTAATGGGTATTAGGCTTGTTCTTAAAGCAGTCTAAGAACAACTTCTAGTGCTAACATAAGGTTATGCATAATTTTGTCAGAATCCTTTCTTTTCTCTTTCCTTGAATGATTTTGACTTCCAAAGTTCTAGGGCGCATGTCCGCACATAACTATTTTTGCATGCTTCACAGTCCTGCACTGTGCACTAGTAGTTTTCCTACACACAATAATTCTACATTGTGCGACATCAATAATTAGCAGGCACGACTATTTCATGCTGGTCTCTGGCCCATATAAGTTCAATGTCGAACCAAAGGCTCTGATACAACTATGTAACATCCCTAGCCACCCAAGTTGAGCTATGCCACACAACTCTAAACTTCTGGCACTTTGATACCACTTTGTAACATCCAGAATCATTGTTGGACAAAGCTACTTCAACATCTTAGTTTTCCAGTACTAGTTACAACACTCCCTATTACAAGTAGTATTAGAATATTTGAGCACAATCCTTAGGGAACTGCACCCAGACCCAAGTTGTGTCTCACTCCATGAGTACAATTATTTTAATACAATCATAACATTGGTATAAGTAACAAAATATATTGTGCACATATTCCTTTAGAGAACTTATATATTGTTGTGTGTGCAGTTAGTTTTCACACCTAATGCTACTATGCACAATGAATATGATATTGCACTGGATTCTATCACCTTTGTGCATGAGGAATGCTTAACCATGTGCACAATGAATTATAACCTAACTTGCTATATTCTAGTCTTACCATAGAATTTAATACTTAACCATATCATAATAGGAACAATATTATATAGATTAACCATACATTTATCTAACAATAAACACTTATAATTCTCACACCCACATAGAAATTTTACAGGAAAAAGGAACACATATAAGTAGTAACATTACACATAATTAACCACAATATGTATATGAAAATTCGTACATGAAAATAACTCATAAAATAGAATAATAACAATCACATAGTCATTAGAATAAGCTCATAAGAGATACTTGTCTTTAATGAAAAGACACCAATTTCTTGCACAACTTAGACGTTCCTTCCAACCATAGACTCTATCACTCATAATCTTTCAACAACAGGTCACCCCCAAGCTGGGGAATAAACTCCACAAGGAAAAAGAGTTCCTAATGCCAAGATTTGGTCTGCTATTTAGCAAAATATCTCAGTCCAAGGTGCCACTGCGACCACTAGCCTACATTATCTCATTCCCCACATGTTTTTCCCACCCAAGGAAGTGTGTCCCTTCTCTACTAAACAATCCTTCAGCTGCCCCACTTCCCTTCCAGAGCCTTAGAAACATGTTGGACAGGAAGTCTTATATACATGTACCTAATGCCCAGTGCACTAGGGAACAATTCTCAGCAACTTTCTCGCCTAGAGAGAAGGCTCATGGGCCTGAAAACCCACCTCTTCAACACAAACAAACTCTCACCTAGAGATAAATCCTCACGTGATTGACAACCTGCTTCTTCAACACAATGCATAGGAATTTCCCAAGTTCCTGGTTACGAAATTACAATAATTAATTAGGATGAGTTGGATATGTCTAAGTTATAAAGTATACTAAAAAATATTTCATTTCCTCGGATATAGCTCTATCCTTTCCATATTATCTTAATTAGTGTTATATTGTGAGTAAAAAAACAAGTTACGAGTTTTACTCTAAAGTCTTTGCCTAGAAGAAATTACCTAAAACACACCCTTTCAACATTGGTGAATGTCTCATAATATTCTCCTTTCTAGTTTCAAAATAACATGTCAAAATCTTAATCAGTAGTTCAAGATAGTTTTTTCTATCAAGATTTCTTAAAATTCTGAGAAGAAAATAATTTATTTAGAGGATAATTATTAAATGATGTGGCTTCCTAATAGTTAAGTGAACATGGCATCTAATAAGAAACATATTTTTATTTTATCTTGGTTCATTTTAGACCTAATTATTTGGAAATTCTAACAAAGAAAATAAAGAAAATTGAGTATGTACGATGAACAGTGAAATAAAATTTTTAAAACTGAATAAAATGTTTCAGGAACCGCACATTCATAGGAAATTCCAACAAATCCCCTTCCAAGTTTTGAAGAGAAAATAAATTATTTCCCTCAACTGCAACAATCTTATATGGTCCCAACCATAAATGATCAAACTTTCCATGCTTTCCAGGATCTTCTCTCTTGCTATCCCACTTTAGAACTAAATCACCAGGGACAAAATCTCTCTATTTTTCTCTTCTATCAAAGATATCTTTCATATTGTATTAGTATTCTTGAAATTGTTGATCAACCTTCTCTCTATTTTGTTGTACCTCAATTAGATAATTCATTCTACTAGTAAAGTCATCAGGTTCCTCTTCAACATCCTGCATCAATTTCATCACAAGAAAAGCAAGATTATTAAGGAATACAAAATCAATGCCATAAATCAATTAAAAATGAGACATACCTATAAACCTTTTAGTGGTGATTCTGTTAGCCTAGAGTGAAAATTTAAAATGAGAGTGCCAAGCTTTCTTATTTTCAGTTAACATTTTCTTGATAGCCCTCATTAAACACTTATTTTATGATTCGGCTAATCCATTACCCTGAGGATAATAGGTAGTTAAATGACCAAGAATGATATTGTATTTTTGACATAAATATATCATAGCTAGGGACTTGAATGCTTGAGCATTATCAGTTATGACTTTCCTAGGGAATCCAAACCTAGCTAAAATATTTTCTTCTAGGAATTTGATCACAACTGAATCAATAGCAAACCTGGTAGGAATTTCTTCTACCCATTTTGGAAAGTAATCAGTTGTTGTCAAATTCCATTTTTTAGCACTTAAATCACGATCAATTTCATGTATAAAGTATAATCCCCACTACTAGAAAGGAGCTTCAACTTTTACGGGAACAAGTGGTAATTATGGAAGTTTTTGTTTTCCTGCAAAAAATTGACATTACCTGCAATCTTTAACTGTTTCATTTGCCTCGGAAAATATCTTTGGCCAATAATAGCCATCTCTTAATATTTTGTATGTAGTTTCTCTCCAAGCCTTGGCCTTTGATCAAATTTGATGGTTTTATTTCCAAATCATATTCTTGGATCTTAGCTATCCATTTTCCTTTCTTTGCATCTGTGTCAATTTAATTTAGAATCTCTTTCATTGTGCTGCTAGAAACATGTGTAGTAATTTTGGCGTGAAAAACATAGAATCTAAAATATTTCAAAACCTTCACCAATGCATAAGATTGTTTTTCCGTTATGTTGTATTTCAATTCTGAATCTCTCACACTTTTACTGAAAAAAGGAATTAGTTGTTTGTGACACACCCATGATGGGGTGAAAATAAAAAAAATAATGTGTCCTCCTTATAGGAATAGATCCTTTCCCTCTACGGTTTTTAATTTGGAAAGTTCAGGACTCGGGCCAACCCTCTGGTCAAGATTCTCTTATTCTCTAAGTCAAATGAGACTTTGATACCTTGATATTCTCACCGCTTAATCAAACACAACCCCCTTTGGCTTCTGGTGCAGGTCTTATGATACCCACAACCTTCTCCTTCATGCTTCAGCGAAGTCTCGGAGTAGGCGTTAACCCATTTTCTCTTGGCCCCTCCTTAGATGTGACCTTGGGTGATGACCTCATGCAAACACATAACTACGGGCGTGGCCAAAGGCAGTTTGAAACCAAACTACTTTTTGGCCCGCAATTCTCCTCAAGCCTCCACATGTCCTTTATCCAAAACCGTGGTTTGGATTGCGGCCCACCATCAACTTTTTAAATTTCACGGACCTTTTATCCCTGCAATGCTATGGGACCATCAATCTCATGATCATGACGATGTCTCTGAACTGACGGCTCATATCTATCCCTTTCAAAGTTGCAGATTAGAACTGACCTCTTTCAAATCAACGATTGTGATTTGTTTTAGAATTATGGACTTCGGAATTCTCAAGTCTCAAACTTTCCTTTCTTTCGTAAATCAATCTTCTAGAGTCTACAATTTGCGGACACCTGTCCTTCTCAATCAGCAAATTTGCCTCTGCTTCGGGGATTTGACTTTTCAACTAGATCAACGGTCCTATGACCCTTTTCTCGATCAATGATCAATATTTCCTTCAGGTCTCCAGACTTCTGAGATCTCAAATCTCAAACTTCACTCCCCCTTGAAGTATGTGGATTCTTGCCGCGTTTCCACTTGAATCAGACGGTTGAGGCTTACTTTGGGTCTTTACTCGAAATATACAGATTTATGCCACCTTTCCTCTTGATATGATGGATATGAATTACTTCGGGACTTTACCTGGATTCTACAGATCTACGCCACATCTCTTCTGGATCAGACGGTCCAGATTCACCTTGGACGATCCGACACTTGAGATTTACTTTGGACGATATGACGACTGAGATCTACTTTAGATGATCAGATGATTGAGATTTAATTTGGATCTCTGGCTCTCCGGTCTTTGGGAGTCTCAAATCTCAACTGAAACTCTCAAACAAATTTCTCCGGAGTCCACAATCTGTCACCACGTGTCCCTATGGATCTGGCGGTCTAGATTCACTTTGGTTCTTCGGGGTTCGAGAATCTCAACTTTCAACTGAAAACCCTCGAACAAATTTCTTCGGATTCCATGATCCATCGCCACATGTCCCTCTGGATCTGGCAGTCCAGATTCACTTCGGGTCTTTAGGGTTTCAAAATCTCAACTCTCAACTAAAACCCTAATGCAATTTACTTGGAGCTCGCAATCTGTTGACAAGTGTCCCCTTGCAAATCGACGACTCTCGGTTCTTCAACTCTTCATGCTTCGGGATTTTCAAATCTCAAAATTTGTTTCCTCCTGACACTCACGGTCTGTTGACACTTGTCTCCTGACGATCAATGGTCTAGATACTCCTCTTGGTGATAGACGACCTCAAATTACTTCATCTATTTCACCTCATCCTGGTCCATGAACTTCCAGAGTTAGGGATCTTACACCACCTGTACTCCTTGACGATGGACAGTCCCAAACTACTTCATGACTTTGGAATTTTGGTAATTTCTCTTCTCCTGCATGTGCAAAGTGCTAAGGTTCATGCACCTTTCTTAGATCAGATGGTTTTCAATCCTCTGTGTTGTGATCTAGCATCCACTGTCGCTCCTCTTCTTGAGATTCTGACTTACTATGACTTAGAATATTTTCTAAGTGCTCAAAGGGTTCAACCTTTCATCCTCTTATGGGCTTGTCTTCTGGATTTTGTCTACACTCCTGAAAGCACTATCTCTTATGAGATTTATCTCCTTGAATATTTAACCGTCCCACACACTCCTTTCTTTTCAAGGATCTTGTCAAACTCAAATCAAATATCAACGACGATCAATGATTCACATAAATTGCGGGGCCCCAACATGCATTCTCTTTATCAGAGAGTTTGACCTCTGAAATTTGGAAAGTGCTCACACGAATCTAGTCTAACCAAAATCGTTGATATTTTACCCCAACGTGATCAACAACATTGGTTGTTTACGATTCATGAACTAGCAGGTCCACTAATTTCACCTTCTCACACTGTAATGATTCACCACCGTAGATTTAATTGAGCATATGGTGTTTTATTTGTTAACCCCAGTGGGTGTTTGAATCAATTCTGAGGACCAATATGGCCTTCCTCCAGTTAAGTGGCTCATCTCCATCTCCCATGTCATATTCTTAACTCATCATTGGTTTGGGTAACTATACTATCGTTCAATCTGACATCTCAGGGCTTCGAGCTCCAAAGGTCCCAAAACCTTCATGAGCTAACTCATTTTCGAACAGGGTTCCTAGACCCAGATCACATGGACCATCATCTAACTCTTAGAATATAATCCCCTCTCTTAATTAGGTTCTTTCTCAGTGAATTAGGCACAAGTTCAAAGTCTCCTAGACTACTGGTCTGAAGGGAACACCTCCCTAACTCATAGGGCCTTAAACTCTAAATCAAGGTGAGGTAACCCATGAGGTTACCAAAATAGTAGCTATGCCAAGAGGTTTTCTCGGACTTGGGAACGGTGATGTCATTCTCTGGGGAAGGTTCCTTTTTAGTGATTAAACTAGAGCATATGGAGAATCAAGCAAAATCACAGGTTCTCAAGGGAATGAACACATACACATAACTTAATCATTTCATATAAAAACCATTTATAGATATATATAAATACTCGCATGTAACCAATATTTCCAATTCACAGCACAAGGAAAGAAAACACTTATTAGAACCATAGAACCTAATGCAACTGTTGAAAGGGGTGCTCATTTCCACCCAAACATAGGCTCAATCAGTCCCGATGGATTTATCATTGCCCCCCCCCTGAGCTTAGACCACGATGCTTTGAGATTCAATCTCTCACTTCTAGCTCAACAGAAGTTAGGGACCAAGGTTACTCTCCTTCTCCCAATACATAAATAGATAAGGATGACTATTACTCTCCTTCTCCTAGATCAGTCTCTATTCTATGTGACCAGAACTCACTTTTCTCTTTCAGTCCTCCCTCGGACCCGAGAGATTCATATTTCATCTATGCACTCTTCGCAGGTCTCCCCTCTTCCCACCATGCTTCCTTTCTTTCCGTCCTCAACAATATTGTGTGTAGCTCGAATTCCCAGTCTATGGTCAGGTCTGGAAGCCTTACAGATGGGCGGTCTACCCCATCCCCTCATTAACTCTTGAGGAGGTATTCCCACCTACCATCCTAACTGTAATTTATTCCTGGGTCAGAGGATTGTTCTGATCTAGGCAATTAATTCTAGCATGGTACTGGTTTGGTGGAGGTTAACACAACCATTCCTGGTCCCCTCCACCATATTTTCATAGCATTCGTAGTTTTCTCTTAGCACATCCCCTCTTTCAGCTGTCATGCAACACGTAACCATTTTTTATTAAAATAACAGAATTTACATTCATCGACCTTTAGTACAAAGGTCCATCAAATCAAACATTCACACTTTTAAGTTTTCCATAGTTCCTTGGCCCATATAGTTATATTTACAAACTGGGGGAAATAAGGTGTTACATTGTTCTTTGTTTTTCTTCATTCCTTTGTAAGAGGACAAAAAAAATAGTATTTTCATATGAAAAGGAGAAAATAAGAAACCCATTAGAATAATTTGGGATTGCCAACGCTGGTGCTTCTCCCGGAGCTTTCTTTATTTGATCAAATGAGTATCAAGATTCTAGGGACCACTTCACCTCACTATCCTTTTTCAGCATATCAGTTAAATATTTGACTACCTCAGAAAATTAGGTATAATATTCTTAAAATGTTAATTTTTCCAAGGAAGGACTATATCTCTTTCTTGTTCCTTGGTAAACTAATAACTTGGATTGCTTCCACACATTGAGGATCAATCTTGACTCCATCCTTTGATACAATATAGTCGAGTAACTTTCCTTTATGCATAGCAAAATGAGACTTTTTAGGATTGAGTGAGAAACCATATTTTCTACATTTAATGAAATTTTTATTAAGATGTTTTAAATAGTATTCATATGATTTTAAAAAAAATGGTAATATCATCTAAATAAATCACAACAAATTTGTCCCTTTCTCCCACAAATGCTATGTCCATTTATCTCTGAAATGTTTCTCTTGCATTCATTATCCAAAAGGGAATTTTGTCATACATGAATGTACCCCATGGTGTAGTAAAAGTAGTCAGTTTTGTTTCTTTGTCATGCACAAGAATATGATTATAACCTGAAACCCCATCAATCATTGAAATTTTATTAGAACCAATTACTTTCTACAAATCATGATCCATTTTACGCAAAGGATAATTATCTTTTAATGAAGACTTATTGAGGCTTCTAAAATAAACACAAAGTCTAATTTCACCATTCTTTTTCCTGACAAGTACTAAATTTGCAACGCAAAAAGAATATTGATGTTAAGAACCAAACATCAATATAGCATATAAAAACCTCAGGAAAAGTACTCAACGCCTTGAAAAAGAGATAATATCAGATAATAAGCCTCTTCGAGGGGGAAACCTCCTTTTACCCCACTTAAATGTTCAAGTACAAG
>ML783837.1:938688-953829 GCA_009831015.1 Picea engelmannii
TCTTCAAACCAAAGTTGGATTTTCTCCATTCTTGATTCACCTTCCTTGTGTCCACATCATGAATTTCATGGGATGCATTTTCACTTTCAGGTGTCTTCTCTGTTATGAAATTTTTCAATACTTCCATGATCTCCCCTTTTAAATCATCTATCTTAGTGTCCAACTTAGCTTCCATTGAATCCATCAACTTAACTTCCATTGAATCCATCTTAGTATCCAACTTAGCTTCCATTGAATCCATCAACTTAACTACCATTGAATCCATCTTAGCTTCCATTGAATCCATCTTATTTTGTAGTTCATTTATGTCCCTACGCATTTCTTCACCTTCATCAAGAGTCCAAGTAGGATTTTATGGAGGCTTATTTGGTGTAGACGTTCCCTTTTTGGGTGGCATGTTGGCCAGGTATCACTTTTGAACCCTGATTTTGAGGTGGTTCTGCTAGACAATATTTCTTCTGTTGTATATCCCAATTTTTGGCCCTTATAGGTATGAAACTTTATCTTATGTATTTCTATGATATTTCTTCTCTGCAATGCCACAGGTCTGATAAAAATTGGATGTGCCAAGTGGAATTTACGGTAGCTTCCCCACAACTTGCCGATTTTGGACTTTCCAGGAGATCTCACTTGTATAGTGTGCCTCGAACAAAATAATTGATATAAAATTCTGAAACTCGCACCCAATATACTACAGACTGTCCAAGGTCCAATGCAACCAGTCCCACACAATTTGGATACTCTAGGACGAAGTTATGATTGTTTTACCTGGAACACTTTCTCGAGACTAGTCAATAGGACTAGTCAGATACCCTATCTTACACAAAGTGTATCTACAAATTTAAGATGACCCAGAAGTTTAACTATTTACCACAGATAAATTACCAATTTTTCTAAATGGCCTTTGGATTTCAGGGTCTGAAACGTTACAGAAAATTTTTTATAGCAAAAATTCCACAATGCCTCATTTCAGGATGATTCTAGAACCCTGTCTTGTACAGGCTGTATCTCCGAAAGTATAAGGCCTCAGGGGATGAATTTTGAACCCAATGTACCTTGATCCGTCTTCTAAATATCCTCCAATCCATTACTTCTGAAGAATTGTAGAAAAATAGTTATAGCGAAAATTCCACGGTGTCTCAGATGTAGCAGCGAAACCCCAAGACCTTGAGCTCTGATACCATATGTTAAGAACCAAACATCAATATAGCATATAAAAACCTCAGTAAAAGTACTCAACACCTTGAAAAAGAGATAATATCAGATAATAAGCCTCTTCGAGGGGGAAACCTCCTTTTACCCCACTTAAATGTTCAAGTACAAGATGATTCAAAATGAAAATGTCTCCTTGGTATATATAGGAGACTAGGAGGTATAATTACAAATAATGGCCTAAAGCCGACATAATAACATTACTAATCTAAATTACAACTAATGGCCTAAAGCCGACATAAATAAAATAGCATTACTAATCTAATATGCCCCAATTAAGGGGTAATGAGCCAATATTAGGGCTTAACATTCTTGTTCCTTGGTAAACTAATAACTTGGATTGCTTCCACACGTTGAGGATCAATCTTGAATCCATCCTTTGATACAATATAGTCGAGTAACTTTCCTTTATGCATAGAAAAATGAGACTTTTTAGGATTTAGTGAGAAACCATATTTTCTACATTTAATGAAATTTTTATTAAGATGTTTTAAATAGTCTTCATATGATTTTAAAAAAAACAGTAATATCGTCTAAATAAATCACAACAAATTTGTCCCTTTCTCCCACAAATGCTATGTCCATTTATCTCTGAAATGTTGCTCTTGCATTCATTATCCAAAAGGGAATTTTGTCATACATGAATGTACCCCATGGTGTAGTAAAAGTAGTCAGTTTTGTTTCTTTGTCATGCACAAGAATATGATTATAACCTGAAACCCCATCAATCATTAAAATTTGATTAGAACCAATTACTTTCTACAAATCATGATCCATTTTAGGCAAAGGATAATTATCTTTTAATGAAGACTTATTGAGGCTTCTAAAATAAACACAAAGTCTAATTTCACCATTCTTTTTCCTGACAAGTACTAAATTTGCAACGCAAAAAGAATATCTCAAAGGAAATATAATCTTCGCATACAATATCTTTTTAATCTCCTTTTCAATGACTGGGAATAGGATAGGATTTACCTATCTTAATTTATGTCCGAATGGTTTAGATCATACCTTTAATGGAATTCTGTGTTGAATAATACTGGTGTCATGGGTCTTCAAATCTTCATAAGAACAAGAAAATACTTCAGTAAATTATTTGAATAAATCAATATACTTGACCTTCTGATCAACAAGAATAAATTTGGAAAGTTTGATATATTTTTATTCTTCCTCAATCCCAATATTGTGATCTTCCACTTCTTTTTTAGGATGGACAATTGGATTTACAGAAATATCATCTTTTTCAAGCTTCTCCAAAGGGACCAATCCCTTTGGAATTCGATTATTTCTTAACACCGTCATTTTGTGATTAGAAATCATATCTTGTAATTTAGGGTCTGGATGATTATTTTGATTATTTTTTTCATTTTTTTGTCATCTTCCTTAGCAATATGAGTTGTTGATAATTCATCAATCATTTCCAAAAAAAAATTATTTGTTGGTCATCTTCAAACACTTACCAATGTTTAACATGGTTAGGTATTGAAGGTATGTATTTCATTTCAATTTTGTATTTAAGATTCGACACTTCAGGAGGTTGGAAAGTACTTGATGCTACAACTAAAGAATCGGCTTGTTTATTTTTTTATCTGGGAATTGCATGAATATTGAAAGTCAAGAAGCAATTTTCAATTAAGTCCCAAGCGCAATTTCTATAGTATCTCATCCTAGGATGTTTAGCTTGGTAAAATTTATTTATTTGTTTAACAATTAGTTCTACATCCCCATAAATAATAAGAATTACAATTTTCATTTTCTTGGAAACTTCTAAACCTAGCACTAAAGATTCATATTCATAAACATTATTTATTGAAACAATTTCAAACTTTAATCTAAAAGAAAAAGGATTTTTTTTTTCCAAAAGGTGAACTTACTAGAATACCTGCTCCATCACCTTCCCAAGAGGAGGATCCATCAAAGTACACTTTCCACATTCCCTCTTTAGGATTATTTTCATTCAAATGACTATTTGAAATTTCTTTACAATTTTCTAGTTTATCATTTACAAAGAAAGTAAATCTGTATCTTCTGAGTAGACAGGATAATTATTAGGGTGTTTAGGATCACTAACAGTGTAAGCGAGTTTGGTTTACTATAAAGTTTCATGGTCTCTCCACCAAAGGCTAGGATGGTGGCATAATTCATGTCCATTTGCAATGAGCCACCTAGTTTACTTTCCCAACATCTAGATAAGAGAATCCCATAGTTGACAGGCACATCTGCCACAACTATATCCATCAAAACACTTTTTATAGGTATTTGGGCTAAGTGAACTACTAGATATTTAATGATTTTGTTAGGGACCTAAACCCCTAACTTCTCATGTAGGTAGAATAATATATTTCCATGTAATAAAGGTTGATACTAGTTAATAAGGCCTATTTAATAAATATGAACAAGTCAATGTAAGAAGACATAATAGAATCTTCCGCTTCTAGAAATATCTTCCTCTAGAATGTTCTTTAGAAGATATAATTAGTATAAATAAGAGTAGAAGGTATGAGAGGGACTTTTCTTGAGAATTATTGTAATAGAGATCTTCTCGGCTGGAGGTTTCCCTCTCGAAGAGGCAAGTGAACATTGTTTCCTATCAATAAAGGTATTATTTCAGTGTTGTGGTTCCATATATTTTGTTGTTTTGCTACTATATTTCTATTATTTGTTGTTATTGAGCTGGTATTCATTGCAATATTCTTGTTTTCTTATACTGTAATAGATATGATGCCTAACAAGTGGTATCAAAGCACTTTTCTTGGCAGAATTTGTGGGTTAATTTTTTTTCAGGGTGGATACATGTTCTGATGTATTTAAGCTACATAGATATGTCCTTTAGCACATAAATCCATGGTTGGGGAAGAATACACACAAGAAATACAAGAGGTACTTAATCTCACATTGTTGGACACCCTTGTAACCCATGTTGGTACCCCTTTGAGTGGTAGCACATCAGAAAACACCTGTATATGGACTTGTGCTTCCACATACCTCTGGTATATCGGGAGACCCCCTAGCTATCCTGAAACCAGCCATAGATCAATCAATCGTCGCATGAATTCTATAGTGCCACCAAGAAAACACTTAGGAAGATACTCTCTAGTACCTGGGTAATTGGGTAGTACGACTAAGGGTACGGTCTAGCCTCCTTAGTTAGTGCCCTGAGATATTGGTCCAAGTACTAATGTTGGACCCCTCACATATATCAGAGAGTTATAGCATAGAGAAAGCCCTTGTTTGTAGGAACCGTGAAAACCCTCACCCTTGGGAAGGAAACAAAATAGAAAAGGAATAGAGAAGATCTATTTCCATGGAACCTTTCCTCATACACTCAGGTTGAAAAAATTACAAACAAAAAAGGAACATAGAAGATCTATTGCCCTACATCCTTTCCTCCTGCAATTCGGTTGCGAAAATTACTATACATTTATTTATTTATTTTTGTTAAGAATTTGGGAATTTCGATACAATGGTATTATTTAGATCTTCATAAAACCCTAGCGAAGTAGAAAAAAAGGAAAAAGAAAAGGAAAAGAGAAAAAAAATGGGACCTTCCAGTATCCTTATTTTATAAATATCTCATCGGATTCCCCTTCTCTCCTAGATCGTTGTGACACCCATCATTTTTAACTCTTTTTTACCTCCTTGGACCCTTATTTTAGACCTATCTTGTTGGATTCCCCTTTTCTCCTTGATTGTTGTGATATCTATCATTTTTAACCCTTTTTTGTTTACCTTCCTACACCCTTATTTGACACCTATCTCATTACATTCCTATTTTCACAATGAACATACTCATATAAATCATTTTTCAGTCTTTTTTTCATGGTCCCACTTCCCCTCTTTTGTTCCCCTCCACCCATGGCCACCACTCGCAACCAATAATTCCCTCACCTGCAATATGAATTCAAACAACACAAGGTAGACATCCAAAGAATGACCTATGAAATTGCTTCCAATAATTCCCGCTTGGACATACCTTCGAGGCCAAAGTTACAGGCAAATTGGCAGAGGTTAAGGGTGAATTTTCCTCCCTCACGCAGTAGTTGAAACAGTCCCTTGGTTCTCCCTCCCTTGAACAACCTTCTGAGTTTGAAGGTGAGAATTTTTCCCATAATATGGCCCTTCATTCCAATTCCCTTCCTCATGACCCCCACCTTCCCCAATTTGAAGTGAACAAATTTGACAGATCCGATCCCACTAGTTGGGTCACTCAAATGGAAAATTATTTATCCTTGCATGGAATTATTGATGATCTGGACAAACTTCGGTATGGTGTCCTATATTTATATCCAAAATGTTGGAAATGGTGGAAATGGAATAGAAAGACACGCTAGGGGTTTGTTGCTTGGACTCAGTTTGTGGCAGAGCTATATGAATGATTTGAAACTAACACCCACTATCTTGGTAATTTGACCAAGTTGAAGCAATCTACGGAAGAATTTATATATTCCTTTGAACACTTGGATTTCAGAATAGAGGTCATGTCTGATGCCTTCTTCCAAGAATGTTTTATCAGTGGCCTCAAAGAGGCAATTCGAGCCCAGTTCTTCATGGCTCGCCCTCACACTTGGTTGGAAGCTACTAAACATGCTAAGAAATCCCAAAACATTATCTTTGCTCATACCTGCAAACCTTCCTTTGTTCCTCACACTCAACCTACTAACCCTGTTCCTCCTCCCACTCCCCTCAAGATCCATAGATTGACCCAGGCTGAAATTGAGGAATGTCAAATCAAGGGCCTTTGTTATAATTGTGATGACAAATATTTTCTAGGGCATAAGTGTAAGGAACAAAAGTTGTTTATGACCATCTCTAAGGATTTTTCTGAAGAAGAGCTCGAGACCTCCCCTATAGTAGAGTTACATGAGCCAACTAACAATACTCCACCCTCTCACCAACCAGAAGTAGAACCGGTCATTTCATTGAATGCTCTCACTAGATCCCTCAAGCTCATTGGATACATTAAGAATCGAAAGGTCATCATCTTAATTGAAAATGGTAGCACTCATAATTTTATTCACACTTGTATTTCCCAAGAAACCCATTTCTATATATACATGCAGTCAACAACTTTCAAATCATGATTTCCAATGGTGCTTCCATGAAATGTGGGGGGCATTGTGAAAATGTGCATCTCCAAATTCGACAATACCACCTGAAATCTCATATGTTTTCTATTGAAATGGGTGGTTGTGATATTGTGCTCAGTGCAGATGGTTACACACTCTTGGGCCCATCCTCATGTATTTTAAGGAATTGACCATGAAATTCCAACATGTGAGACAATAATATAAATTCCAAGGAATCACATCAGGATCCCTTGAGATCATCAGTTCCCATCGAATGGAAAATCTCCTCAAAAATGGTCATTTCGACATTATTTCCCAACTCCATTCTATTCAAGCAATTGAAACACGTGTTGCATCCTGACCTCCAATGTATCATCTCCAAACACCAAGCCATTTTTTCCACTCCCCAAGGAATTCCTCCTTCTCATGGTATTCATGATCATTCCATTCCTCTCATCCTCGACAATATTCATCCCAATGTTTTTCCTTATCGTCATCCCTTTTCCCAAAATAATGAAATTGAGCAAATTGTTCAAGAATTGCTAGTCATATGTGTTATCCTCCCTAGTACCAGCCCCTATTCTTCCCCTATAGTCATGGTACTAAAAAACAAAGGTACTTGGTGTGTGTCTAGACTTTCACGCCCTCAATAAACTCACCATCAAAGACAAATATGTAAGTTTTAAACCTATGAAGTAAATCAATGCATATATATTCTTAAGAAAAATAGAATTTAATCAATGGCTCATACACAAAGTACAGAGAGATTTTATACCGGAAACCCTCAACTGGGAAAACCTTTCTTATATTCATTATATCGAATTAAACCATTCACCATACAATATATAAAATGTTTTTAGGTATTCCATAGATACCAAAACCCTAATCCCTTAGCATGGGATTAATTTAGAAAACCTTTAAGAATAACAAAAACTGCCCCAAAAACAAAATTTGGGGCGTTGTCCTAAAAGATGCACGTAACCAGGGGGAGGCATACCTGCCCCCCCCTGGGACCCCCCTCGAAAAGAGCCCGACGCACATGACACAATGAGAACTACTAGAGGGATCATCAGACATAGTTGTCATATCTGACGATCCCACACACACGTATGCAAAGAATATAACACATACCCACCAAAATTTCCCATTCCTATCATTGATGATTTCTTGGATAAATTAAGTTGTGCTCAATATTTTACTAAAATTTACCTTTGTTTTGGCTACTACCGAATACGTATGTAAGAGGAAGACATTCCTAATACTTCTTTTCACACTCATGAGGGTCACTATGAATTCTTGGTCATGCCCTTTGTCCTGTGTAATGCTTCCTCCACTTTCCAAAGTCTCATGAACCATGTTTTTCATCCTTTTCTTCATCATTATTTCCTATTTTTCTTTGATGATATTATCATCTATAGTAAAACCTAGGCATATCATCTTACCCATGTGGATCAAGTTCTCAATCTACTCTCTAAGCACCAAATTTTTCTCGAGAAATCTAAATGTGCCTTTGGAGCTTCGTAAGCGGATTACTTGGGTTATATTATTGTCAAGGATGGCGTAACGATGGATCCTAATAAAATTGAATCTATGCAAGATTGGTCGTTTCAAAAAACTCTCAAGATCTTGCATGGTTTTCTGGGTTTAACAGGATATTATCACAAGTTTGTTAAGAATTGTGGAAAAATTGCAGCATCTCTTACTGCTCTCCTAAAAAAGAATTCTTTCACTTGGACTCCACTAGATGATCAATCATTTCAATAATTGAAATAATCCATGTGAAAATATCCTATCTTGGACCTTCCTGACTTCACAAAGCCTTTTGTCCTCGAATGTGATGCCTCCGGGAAAGGCATTCACATAGTACTCATGCAAGAGGGTAGACCATTTCCCTTCACTAGCAAACAACTCTCAGAGCGACATATTGGCCAATCAATATATGATAACGAAATTTTGTCTATTATTCATGTTGTGGATCTCTGGCATCCTTATCTCTTAGGGAAACGCTCCCAAATTAAAATCGAACATCAGAGCCTCAAGTATTTCCTAGAATAGAGAATTTCATCCTAGGAGAAACAAAAATGGGTGACAAAGCTATTTGGCTATGATTTTGAGATCATTTATCAGAAGGGAAAATAAAATGTAGTGGTTGATGATCTTTCCATAAAGTACGAAGAAGGATCCCTTTTTCCCTCTCCTTCATTGTACCATATTGGCTCCAAGTTGTTCGTTAGGAATGGTTGAAAGACCCCAAAAATTCTTGACTAATCCAACAATTGCAAGAAAATTCTCTAGTTATCCAACTTACACTTGGAACAATGAATATATTCTCTATAAAGGTCATCTACATTTAAGCCACTAGTTGCAACTTAAATCCACGGTGATTTCTGAGCTTCATGCTTCACCCACAATAGGGAATTCCAACTTTACCAAAACCTATTAACAAGTTAAACATTCTTTTTTTGGGGATGGTATGAAACAAGGAATCCACACCTTTGTGGTTGAATGTGATGTTTTTCAATGCAACAAGGGGGAAACTATCAAATCTCCATCCACACTACAACTGCTTCCAATTCCACCATCTATTTGGAGGGACATTTCTATGGATTTAATTGTGGGATTACCTAAATATGGAAATAAGTTAGTCATCATGGTGGTAGTTGATCGCCTTTCCAAATATTCTCATTTTTGTGCTCTTCAACACCCATTCACAACATCCACAGTGGATCATATCTTCATGGATCATATTTTCAAGCTTCATAGCATGCCTTATTCTATTGTATTTGATAGAGATCTGACTTTCACAGGAAATTTTTGAAAATAACTATTTAGGATCCAAGGCACATGATTATATCTTAGTACTTCTTATCACCCACATACTAATGGCCAAACTAAATTTGTCAACAAGTGTTTAGAAACATATTTGAGGTGTTTTTCATCTGACCAACAACATTAGTGGGCTCAGTGGTTACCCCTAGTTGAATGGTGGTATAACACATCTTACCATACTTCTACCTGCATGACTCCTTTTGAAGTAGTATATGAACAAAATCCCTTGTTAGTTATTTCCTACATACTAGGGGTCTTGAAGGTTTAGGAGGTTGAAAAAAATCTTACAGTCTATGTTTCCATTCTCCATTATCTCAAAGACAATTTGGTCATGGATCAGAATCATATGAAACAACAAGAAGATCAAGGAGGTTCAAAATTCCAATTTGTTATAAGAGATCAGGTGTTTCTTCGTCTACAACCTTACAAGCATACTTCACTCAAAGATGAATTGTCAAAATATTGCTCCCAAATTTTATGGTCCTTATACCATTCTCAAGTGCATGGTACCAGTGGACTATCAGTTAGCTCTACCCATTCATTCTAATATCCATCATGTTTTTCATGTCTCATGCTTAAAGAAGGTGATTGGAACTAAGTGCCAAACTCAAACCAATCTTCCGGAGTTGTATGTTGAAGGTTCCATATGGTTCTAACCATAGGTAGTCTTGGACCAATGTGAACTTCGTCTTCTTCAACACACAATCAAGGAGGTGTTAGTGCAGTGGAAATATACAACTCCGAAAGATGCCACCTGGGAGTCGACCACTATTCTCCAGGGATTTCCTCATCTCAAGCCTTGAGGACAAGGCTGTTGTTTGAGGGGGAGGGCATGTTAGGGACCTAAACCCCTAAATTTTCATGTAGGTAGAATAATATATTTCAATTTATTAAAGGTTGATACTAGTTAATATGGCCTATTTAATAAATATGAACAAGTCAATGTAAGAAGACCTAATAGAATCTTTCGCTTCAAGAAAAATCTTCCTCTAGAATGTTCTTTAGAATATAGAATTAGTATAAATAAGAGTAGAAGGTATGAGAGGGACTTGTATTGAGAATTATTGTAATAGAGATCTGCTATGTTGGGGGTTTCCCCCTCTAAGAGGCAAGTGAACATTGTTTCCTATCAATAAAGGTATTATTTTGGTGTTGTGGTTCCATATATTTTGTTGTTCCGCTGCTATATTTATGTTCTTTATTGTTATTCAGTTGGTATTCCCTGCAATATTTATATTTTCTTCTATTATAATATATATAGTTCCTAACGCATTCCTAAACATCTAAATTTTCTTGCATCAAAGGAATACAAGTCATGATATAGTCTTTTTATTTGTAATCCTAACTTCTCCATTACTATTTTTGGCATTAGATTGTGAGAAGCACTTGAATCTAGAATGCAATTGTGTAAAATATGTTCATGAACTATTAAAGAGATATAAAATGGGGCTATTGATTCTCCTATTTCCTCAATGTGGTGACCAAACATTACAGTAGGTCTTTCATCTTGCAAGATTAATGTATTTGGTTGGGTTG
This sequence comes from Picea engelmannii, assembly GCA_009831015.1. Taxonomy (NCBI): domain Eukaryota; kingdom Viridiplantae; phylum Streptophyta; class Pinopsida; order Pinales; family Pinaceae; genus Picea; species Picea engelmannii. The sequence goes on from ML783837.1 coordinate 949,332, forward strand.
CTGCAACAGAACAATTAATCATTTTCATCACTTGTTTTCTATAAAATGGATTTTTTTCAATTTATAGCAAAGGGATAGGGACTCTGATCTTACTAAATTCATGTTCTGTATTAAAATAACTACTTATTTTTTCTATTTCTTTTGGTTTTGTATCTGTTTTCTTTACAACTTGTGGATCTGGTTTTTGGTTGGGGGCTGTCACTTCTTCCCCTTTGTCTTTATTTTTTGTTTTTTATGGTTGACCTTGATTATTTGTTTTGGTTGTATTTACATTGGTTCTTTGTATAAGGTGACATTTTCTATGCAATTCATCTTGTAATTCATCTAAGAAAGCTCTATATTGAGGTGATGATGAATCAGGATTATTATTATTATCAGCTTCATTGAAATAAGAATTAAAGCGTAGGGATTTTTCATACTCATCCCGAGTCACATATATTTTATAAGGATTGTCTTCCATCATATGAATATCCTCATCTATATATTCAATTTTATCTTCTTCAAATTTGTCAATCAAATTTTCATTTTTTATAGGAGCTTGAATAGGTTCATCTTCATTTCTCCTTTCTCTCTGCAAAACCTGGGGAGGATTAAAAGGACTTCTAAACTAATTTTGGTTTCTAATGTCAGACATTATTCTCTCTTTTTCCATCATAGCAAGTTTATTTGATAAATCTTTGATAATTCTTGACACCTCTTCAATTTTATCCTCCTGACGTTTGTTAGTACTAGAGGTACCAACTTGTTTTTTTTCTTTTTCTTCTTTCTCTTTCTCTCTCTCCTGATTCATTTCTAACTCTAGCTTTGCTTGATGCAATCATGTTGGATTCAATTTATATTGCATAATATCTCATGCTAGTTAAGTTAGTGGATCTTCTGTCTCTAAGAAAAAAGGCAAAGTTGGGATCAAAAGACCCTGCAAAAGTGGCCTTTGTTGTTGGTTGTGATGGTTTGAAATCTGCATGAATTTTATTATAAATTTTATTAAACCTCATGATGAAATATGATACATATTCATTTTATTTCTTTTTAACATTCCCAAACTCAGTCAAGAAATAAAAATGATCTTTATTTTCACCCCATTTCCTAAGAAAATAAATTTCTAGAGCATCCCAAGAATTAATGGAATTAGGGGGAAAACCCTTCAACCATATTCTCACCTCACCCTCAAATATATGGAAAAAAATCTTCATATATACATATTCATATTCTAGACCTTGATTGTCAGTGAAATAATCAAATGATGCCAAATGTTACAAAGTTTTGGTTTCACCCTCCCCATTAAATCTAGGCAATAACTTCAGATAATTATCAGGAAAGTCATGGATATTATGAGAAATATTTAAAGGAGTATATCTAGCAGCAATTTTATTAAAAAATCTTTGTGGAGGAGGAGGGGGAGGTGGATTTTATTGTTGTTGTGGTATTTTCCCTACCATAATTAAGTGTTGAAGTATAAGCTAATAATTCTCAGGAGAAAGGGGATTAACATAAGTCTTTATAAGATCTTATTATTCTTCTTCAAGAAGGATTTATGAAGAGGAAGTTTGTGAGATATATAAAACTTCCCTTTTTGGATCTAAAAAGGAAAACTTTTGGGTTTTAGACCAAACAATAAGATATTCAAGAGATTATTTTGGGGAAATTTTTGGAGAAGTTTCTATACACTATTTTGGAGGAACGTGAGGAGAATCCTCAAAGGGATGAATTTGGGAAACTACAGTAGAGTCTTTAAGAGAAATTTCGATACAAATTTCAGGGGAAAAATTAATGGAGTCTGTTGTAGATATTGTCAAAGATGGTTTTTAGGAATTTGGAAGAGATTCTTCAGAAGGAGGAAGTTGGAATGGTTTTCAAGGAAAAGAAGGGTTTATAGAAATTTTTATTATGGATTCCTTTGAATCAACATAAGGTTTTCCTTTCGATTTAGGAAGGGTGGAAGATGAAGGTTTACAGGAGGTTATGGTAGGGGGAGTTATTGGAGTAATTTTAGGATTTTTCTTTGATGGTAGTCTTTCATGATGAGCTACTAGAGTTGTTTTCTTAGGATCTGGGTGAGCCTGAGTGTTTCTCTTTCATGATGCCAGGATTGGAAATAAGGATTTTCCAGGTGAAATATTTTATCCTTCCTACCTCTTTGTTCACCAGCAATGGGTAGGTTTTATTGTCGTCTATCCCAGGGAAAAAAAAACTTCTTTAATTTGAGTCTCCAACAACAACGCCAAAATAAAGTTTTAACCCTTGAGGTATTTATGGCTAGGAAACTATGTCAAGGCATCCATGAAATTGATTAGTTTTTTTTTTATTGTTCTGTCTTAGAAAAAAGCACTTTGTTTCTTTGTTTGGGCTTGTTTTACCAGTCTTAGAATATATGATAGATAAATATTATAAGGAAAAGATCTTTGTTTTAGACACCTTTAAATTTATAAAGATTATGACAGAAGAAATAAGAGAAAACAAAACAAAATAGTGAAATATTGTATCTATGATAAATACTATTTAAATTTCAGATAGAAGAAATGATCATTAATTTTGTATCTAAACCAAAGTAAGATTTGAATAGAAAAGAATATTTTTTTTTCATTCAAAAAAGGAATAATAATATGCAAGCACAAGTCTTCTTAATACTTACAGTACATTGAAGAAATTTGTGACCTTTAAAGATACCTTTGTGGTAAATGATGGTATTAGTCGTACTAAATCGTCACATTCATGGTAATAGACACATTTAAGAATAAGTTTAAGAATATGGAAATAACATAGAAAAGAGAATTACACATATTGAAACATTAAAGTTTGAATCTTCAAAACTTGCAGAAATTTTATTCAAAAGATAGTCCTTCAGGCCTCCAAAAATGAACCCTTTACATCAAATATTTCACAAATATTTATCCATTTATATTATAACCAAAAATTGGTTATCGAATCCTACTTTCCATTATTTATATTACAAATATATCTATGATCTACCAAAATAGGAAACAATTGGAATATTGGTTGTGTTAAGAACCAAATATCAATATAGCATAGAAAAACCTCAGAATAAGTACCCAATGCCTTGAAAAAGAGAGAAATTCAGATAATAAGCCTCTTCTAGGGGGAAACCTCCTTATGCCCACATAAATGTACAATTACAACATGATTCCAAATGAAATTGTATCCTTGGTATATATAGGAGACTAGGAGGTATAATTACAACTAATGGACTAAAGCCGACATAAATAATATAACATTACTAATGTAATATGCCCTAATTAAGGGGTAATGAGCCATTATTTAGGGCTTAACATGCCCCTCCCCTTGAGACAAGTGTTTTTTGCAATGCTTGCATAAATCTCGATGCTTCTGTATAAAAGACTCATCTTCCCAAGTGGAATCTTTAGCCGGTAGTTTCCTCCATTTAATGAGATACTATTAAATGGATCTATTCCTCAACTGGCGAATTCTTGTGTCAGTGATGGCTTCAGGCTCCAATATGATTTTTCCTTCCTTGTCAAGTTATGGAAATATAGTTTGAACTAGGATCTTGTCACCTATAACCTTCTTTAAGCATGAAACATGGGAAACTGGGTGTACTCGTGAAGATGCAGGCAACTCCAATTTGTATTCCATAGTACCAATCTTTTGCAACACCTTATAAGGGCCATAGTACTTTGGTGATAATTTATTATCTCTCTTGTCTTGCTTGAGGGACATCTGTTTCTATGGTTGTAGTCTTAAAAACACCCAATCTCCTACTTCAAAACTTTTTTCACTACGATGTTGATCTACTTGTTGTTTCATGCGATTTTGTGCCATGGTTAGGTTGTCCTTTAATATTTGGAGAACTTGTTGTTGATGCTCGATGTGATCTTCCAGTGCTTGAACCTTATATTTTTATTTTAGAGAATAAGTGATGGAAGGAGGGTGGTATCCATAGAGTTCCATAAATGGTGTCATTTTTGTTGCAGTATGAAAGGAAGTGTTATACCACCATTCTGCCAAGGGTAACCATTTGAACCATTGTGTTTGTTTATCAGAGACAAAGAAACGAAGGTATCCTTCCAGACATTTGTTCACTATCTCAGTTTCATTGTCCATCATATTGAGGATGATAGGATGAGCTATGTGCCAATTGAGTACCCAAACAAGAAAATAATTATGTCCAAAAATGTCTAGTGAAGATAGGATCTCTATCACTTACAATAATCTTTGGACTTCCATGTAGCTTTTGAATTATCTCCATGAATGCAATGGAAACTATATTGGCTTTGAAGGGATGAGAGAGTGAACAAAAGTGTGTGTACTTGGTCAGTCTATCAACAATCACCATGATGACACTCTTTCCTTCAGACTTCGGTAACCCTGTGATCAAATCCATGGAAACCTCCTCCAAGCGCTGACTTGGGATGGATAATGGTTGTAAAATACCTGGGGTCTTAATTGTTTCCACCTTATTTTGCTGGCAAACCAAACATTATGCTACAAACCTTTGAACATCAGTTTTAAGGCCATCCCC
>ML783837.1:953927-1035629 GCA_009831015.1 Picea engelmannii
TGAGTTGGGAGTTCTTACATAAATATAAGAAATCTTTGTACCATAGTGAATCATTTTTCCATGTAAATGTATCTGATGCACTGGAATCCTGTTGCAACCTTTGAATGAGAGTCCACACTTTTTCATCATTCTTCCATTCATCCATTGCTTCAATTATCCAATCAGGTTGGATGATCGAGATAGCACAGAGAAAGGCCTCAACATCTTCATCCTTTCTTGAGAGTGCCTCTGCCACAACATTTTGCTTCCCTTTTTTATAGATGATTTAAAAATCATAACCCGATATCTTGGTTACCCATTTTTGTTGTTATTCTAAATACATTATTTGTTCCAAGAAGTATTTAAGACTATCATGATATGTTTTGACCTTAAAGTGCCTACCTATTAGGTAAGGACACCATTTCTTCAATGCATGTAGTATTTCCATAATTTCCTTCTCATAAATGGGTTTGTGTAAGTCCTTTCCCTTGAGTGGTTGACTTTCAAAATACAGGGGCCTTCCTTCTTGCATTAGGACAGCACCAATTCCATTTCCTGAGGCATCACATTCCACAATAAAGGTTTTTGTGAAGTTTGGAGTGGTCAAGACAGGATATTTTCACATCACCTCTTTAAGTTGTTCAAAAGCTTTAGTTGCCTCTGGAGTCCATGAAAATGCATCCTTCTTAGTTAGTGTCATTAAAGGTGTTGTTATTCTTCTATAGTGCCGAACAAACTTGTGGTAGTAACCTATCAAACCCAAAAATCCTCTAAGATTCTTCAATGTTTTGGGAATCGCCCAGTCCATCATGGCCTTAATCTTGTTAGGGTCTACCTTGAAACCTTCATGAGATACAATATGACCCAAATACTCTACCTCCTTCACTCCAAAGAAGCATTTGGATGGTTTGGCATATAGTTTTTTCTCCTTTAGTAGTTGTAGCACCTTGTCAACATGTCACACATGATCCTCCCAAGACTTGTTATAGATTAGTATATCATAAAAAAATACTAACAAAAATTTTCGAAGGAAGGGATTGAAAATGGAATTCATCAACCCTTGGAATGTGGAAGGTGAATTTGTAAGGCCAAAAGGGATGACCAAAAATTCATTTTGGCCTTCATGAGTTCAGAATGTTGTTTTTGGGATATCTTCTTCCTTCATTCTAATCTGGTGATACCCTGAATGAAGATCCAACTTTGTGAAATAGATTTTTCCATGTAGTTCATATAACAATTCATCAATGATGGGAATAGGAAACTTATCTTTAATAGTGATCTTATTGAGCTCTCTATAATCTAGACACATACGCCATGAGCCATCTTGCTTGAATACCATTACCATCGATGCAGAGTAAGAACTTTGGCTAGGTCTAATAATTCCATCCTCTAACATTTCTTCAACCATGCGCTCAATTTTACTCTTCTAGGCATAAGCGTATCGGTATGGCCTGATATTAGGAGGAACACTCCCAAGAATTAGGTGACTATCATGATCATTATTTCGAGTGGGTGGAAGACCTTTGGGAATATCTTCAAATACTTTGGAATGCTTATCAATGATCCCTTGGAGATCTAGAGGAATAGATGGCTTAGATGTTTGAACATCTAGTGAGCATAGTTTTGCAATAACACCTTGATGCCCCTTTTTCAATAATTTTGTCATGCCATTAGAGCTTATCACCTTACCGGGTTTCCTTGTGATACCTCTTAACTCAATTTCTTTTCCTTCCAATGAAAATTTCATGAAAAGTTGTTGAAAATTAAAAGCCATCGTTCGTAATGAGTGTAACTATTGGATTCCTAGTACAACATCAGCACCACCCATGGGTATAGAAATCATTGGACTATTCAATACATATTCCCCCATAGTAATATTGATCTTATTGCAATTTCCTGAGCAATTGATAGTTCCTCCATCTGCAATCATTACTTGAAACTCTGGCGCTAGATATACAAATCAATTGATAGCTTTGACTAATTTATAGTGAATGAAATTATGAGTACTTCCAGAATCAATTAGGACTATTACCTTTTTATTTTTGATATATCCTTCGATCTTGAGGGTTTGAGGAGTGCTAATTCCAGCCAATGCATTACATGATATCGTGGGATTCAACTCTTCAGACGAAATTGCTTCTATGTTTTCATCTTGAGATGGTTCTTGTTCTTGTTCTTCTTCCTCTTCACAATATATGTATAATAATTTCTACTCACCACACTTATGTCCCTTACTATACTTTCTGTCACAATTAAAGCATAAAACTTTTTCTTTTCTTTCCTCCAATTGTTGAGGTGTCAACCTTGTAGGTTGAGGTGTTTTAGAAGAAGGAGAATTATTCTATATATAGTTGTTAGTATTGGTCCTTCTAGTAGACATAGCCATATTTTTACTTTCAACATTTCTTCCCACCCTAAATGCATTCTCCAATGATTTGGGTTCCCAAAGGTGAACCTCATGTTGAATGTTATCCTTTAAAGTTCCTATGAATACATCAATCAAGTGCTCATAGGGAATATATGTTATCTTTATATTCAATCTTTGGAAGTTCTCAATGTGCTCTGTAACTAAACCCTTTTTCTTGAGATTTATCAATTGTCTAAAGAAGGTATTTCTCATTGTATCCTCATAGTGTGCTATCATTGTTTTCGTGAAAATTGTCCAAGTGATGAGTGATTTGTGAGAACAAAGCCATCGATACCATACAAATTGATTGGGTTCTAAATATAAAGAAGCAATTTGTACCTTTTGTGTATGGGGCACATTATGTAGATCAAAGAATTGCTCCATCTAAAGTATCCATGTGATTGGGTCCTTTCCATCAAACTTCCTCATATCGATCTTAGGAACATGGTTGGTCGTCAACCCAAAGTTGGAGTTTCTCCATTCTTGATTCATCTTCCTTGTGTCCTCATCATGAATTTCATGGGACACATTTTCACTTTCAGGTGTCATCTCTATTAGGAAATTTTTCATTCCTTCCATGATCTCCATTTTTAAACCATCCATCTTAGTATCCATTATTGCCTCCAATTTAGCTTCAGTTGAATCCATCATCCCTTGTAGTTCATATTTTATCATTGTCTTCTTTTGTAATTCATTTATGTCCCTAAGCATTTCTTCACCTTCATCAAGAGTCCAAGTATGATTTTCTGGAGGCTTATTTGGTGTAGAGGTTCCATTTTTGGGTGGCATGTTGGCCAAGTATCACTTTTGAACCTTGATTTTGAGGTGGTTCTGCTAGACAATATTTCTTTTGTTGTATCTCCAACGTTTCGTCCCTTCTGGGTATGTAACTTTCTTTTTTGTAGTTCTCTAATATTTCTTCTCTGCAATGCCATAGAAATTGGATGTGCCAAGTGGAATTTACGGTAACTTCCCCACAACTTGATGCTTTTTGGCCTTTCCAGGATATCTCACTTGTATAGCATGCCCCACATAAAATAATTGATATAAAATTTTGAAACGTGTACCAGAAATACTACAGACTGTCCACTATCCAATGCAATGGGTCTCACTCAATTTGGATACTCTAGGAAGAATTTATGATTGTTTTACCTGGAACACCTTCTTGAGGCTAGTTAATAGGACTAGTCAGATACCCTATCTTCTACAAGGTGTATCTACAAATGTAAGATGATCCGGAAGATGAAATTTTTACCACATATACATTACTAATTTATGTGAATAGAATCCGGAGTTCAAGGTCTGAAACATTACAGAAAATTTTTATAGCGAAAATTCTGCAATGACTCAGTTCAGGATGATTCCAAAACCATATCTTGCACAGGTTGTATCTCCGAAAGACTAAGGCCTCATGAGATTAAATTTTAACCCAACATACCTTGATCCATCTATTAAATACCCTCCAAGAAGTTCCTTATGAAATGTTGTAGAAAAAAAGTTATAGCAAAAATGCCAAGGTGTCTCAAATATAGCAACGAAACCCCAAGACCTTGAGCTCTGATACCATATGTTAAGAACCAAATATCAATATAGCATAGAAAAAACTTAGAATAAGTACTTGATGCCTTGAAAAATAGATAAATTCATATAATAAGCCTCTTCGAGGGGGAAACCTCCTTATTCCCATGTAAATGTACGATTACAAGATGATTCCAAATGAAAATGTCTCCTTGGTATATATACGAGACTAGGAGGTATAATTACAACTAATGTACTAAATCCAACATAAATAAAATAACATTACTAATGTAATATGCCCTAATTAAGGGGTAATGAGCCATTATTTAGGGCTTAATAGGTTGACTATCTTGAACTACTTTGATGACTCATCCAACTATTAGATGGAGAAAAAATTTCCAAGTGTCGCTCAAAGGATATCCATAAGATTTCATTTGTCTATAGGAAATATCAATATATTTGTATTTTTCATATGTAGTTGGATTTGGAAACAATTCTTTGATTAACTAGAGTAAATGAAAATCATCCATAAGCAAATATACAATGACGTAGCCTCTTAATTTATCAGACATCCCTTGAAACTTTGAATCATTTTATATGGCTATGAACATATTTTTCCTGTATTCTTCAAATGGAAATAATTTCCCTTTGTCAGTCCAAGATCAATGCAGTCCCATATTTATCAATTTCTAAAATCTGTTGGTGAACAAATCAACATCCCTCTTCATACTAATGCATTTATCTTTAGCTATCTACAACAAATTTCTTTTAGTAAAACTTCTTTCAACTTCCATTACCATTTTTGTCCTATCTTGAATTCCCTTTTATTTTGAGTACTTCATTGGAATTTGAATTAAGGAACCTAATGACTTAGTTATAAAGTTGAAGTCTTGATCCCAATTCAACAAATGCTTTCTTCAAAACCTCATCGATCTCATCTATTAATTGAATTTCATCTTCAATAGTTTTGAAGAAATACCATATCTTGGTGACTTCATTTATCATTTCATCCAAGATGACATGTCTAGACCCTATCAAATATGGCTTACCAGACAACTTATCACTCAATTGATTTATTTCATTCAATATTTTTGTTTTCAACTTTTGATATTTGGTAACAATTTTATCTTTATCCTCGATTTCTTCTTTTTGATGTAAGACTATTTTCTTTGTTTTTTTTATTTCCACGCCCTTTATATTTAAATCCATTATTTCTTTTGAAAATATAGTTGTTGGATCTGTTGATTTGGTTTCTTCTAAAGAAGATGATCCTTCCTTTAATATTTTGATCTAACTTTCATATAATTCAGTTTGTTCTCCCATCTATACCATTTTTCTTAGAAGTTGTTCTTTTTATTCCTGAATAGATTGTAGTTCAGGAGTCTGTACATGTTCAATTCCTGTCAACACTTGAATTTCCTTTCCTTTTGTATTTATTGATGCCTATATAGATTCTTCATCTCTTGTATTGGCTCCTAGTTCTATTATCCACTATTTTAATTCCTCCATCCTCATCTGCCTTGATATATTACCCAATTTTTCATTTTTTAGCTGAGTTCTGATTTTTTCATTCAAGGTCTGGGATTTTTTATTCTAACATTTTCTATTAGAGCATCTCTTCTTATCATTTCTCTAGTTTTTCTGTGAAAATCAAATTTGTCCAATGGTTGTACTGCATTCATATCAATGCAAACATTTGTCAATTGATTTTGTTCTTTTTTTCCGATAACAACTATGTTTAGTTTCCAATTTGATGTCGGTTTTCGCTCTGCAACTAGAAGTTAACCCTGGCACGTTGTTTCTCCAGCGGCCTGTGCTCGACTGATGCATGCTCTGACGCTAGAGCACTGACTACCCAATACCCGGTGTGACAGGTTTCGGACCACAAGACCCCGGCACATTCCGTAATGAGTTCTAGTGAGGGGGGGAAACCCCCCTCGTACTGCGACATGGCTGCCAGCGACAAATCCGGCTCCCGTGCTAAGAGACCGGCCTTCGATCCTCCAGAGCACTTGAGGGAACAACTCTTTACCCAGGAGCAAAGCAGTAACAAGGAAATGGAACTTGACCCCAGCACATCACACCAACAAGCGTCCAAAAACTGGCTGCCAGGTAAGTGCATCCCCCAACTGGAAAAACCTCCTCTGTATCATATTAAATCGACTAGGGTGGGGGAACACACCTAGTTCATGATGGAACACACCCTGATAGGCAAATTCCTGGGTCTCTGGCCGACTGAGAGAGATCTCACTCGATGGATTAAGGAATGGTGGAACCCTAAAGGAGACTATGAGGTCTGGCTCATCTCCAAGGGTTTTTTCACAATCATTATTTATAACATCGAAGACAAAGACAGAATATTTGATAACGGGCCATATTTCTACAACTCAGCAGGTTTATTTCTCAGATTCTGGACCGATAGATTTAGTCCCGAACAAGAAGACTTCACAAGAGCCCCGGTCTGGATTAGGCTGTACTCCTTGCCACAAGAATTCTGGTTGGAAGAAATACTCATGGGCATAGGAAACACGGTGGGACAGTACGTCAAAACTTCAGAAGCCACAAGATTAATAAAGTACACTTCATACGCCCGTATCTGCATCTACATGGACATATTAAAAGCTCTGTCGGGATCCATCACACTGGAATACCAGGATGATGATTGGAGCCAAACCATTGACTATGAACACATACCCTTCCGCTGTCGGAAGTGCCATGATCACGGTCACCTGTTCAGAGATTGTCCCTTGAACGCCACAGCACCCAAACCCTCTGAAGCTAAGAAGAAAGACGGATTCACCAGTGCCACAGGCAGGCGAAAGAATCCCTCAAAAAAGCAGAACCAGAAATCGGCTCCAAAGGTCCCATCTACGAACTCTTTTGATGCCCTGAGCCAGCAACTGACAAAGAAGGATGCACAGAACCCCCTCCAAGCACCAGTGCAAGAGAAAGGCAAAAGACCAGAAGAGCCACACGCTTCTCATACAAAGAGTACTACGCATTCCACACTCTCTGGGAGGGAGGAAGACACCAATATGCTCATGGACGAAATGGATCTAGCAGAGATCGATTTAGAAAAACTAGAAGAAGCACTTAACCAAAAATATTTACAGCACTTACCAGTAGAACAACTCAGGAAAGTGCACAAAGTGTTTACTAACACATCTGCGGGCTCCACAGCTAGGATGGGTATTGTGCCAGATCCCAATCACGAGCCCAAAAAACACACTAAGGAAAACAAAAGGCGTGGTCGTAAACCATCCCAGCAACTCATCAAGGAAGCAGGGCACCTGATGATCAACTCTGGTCAGATACAGAGGCTCTCGGAGGGATACCTCCACCCCCCTCCACCATCCTCATGATGAAGATAATATCTTGGAACATTAGAGGTCTTAATGGAAGGTCCAAGCAACGGATCCTCCGAGAATGTATTAAAACAGAGAATTTGGATATCCTACTATTGCAAGAAACCAAATGTGCAGGTAGGGAGGCAGAAGATATTTTTCGAAACAGCTGGAGAAATGGGGATTTCCTCTTCTAGGACTCAGTGGGTGCTTCGGGGGGTTTGGCCATTCTCTGGAACCCACAAAAGGTCACTCTGCTTCATCCCTTCTCCACCAGAGATACCTTAACAGCTCTCTTCAAAGATATTGCCTCCTCAAAGGAAGGAGTAATAACAAATGTTTATGGACCGCAGTCCATTCAAGACAAGGAAAGATTTATACAATCTCTTCATTACATTCAAACACTAATTCAATCACCGAACTGGATAATCGGAGGTGACTTCAATATGATCTTATCGCTCGAAGAAAAAGCAGGTGGATCAAAGCGTCTGGAGCAGGACAGCGGAATGTTCATTACCCTAATAGAACAACTAAACATGGTCGATATAGAAACTCGGAATGGAATATTTACATGGTCCAATAAGAGAACAGGACACCATCATGTAGCTTGTAGGCTGGACCGCTTTCTAACAACCGAGGCCCTACTTGAAAGTGAACGGGCAGTAGAAGCAAACATTATTCCAAAAACAGGGTCGGATCACTGGCCCATTGTCTTCAGCATGGACCCGGGATTCCCCCCTAGGCCCAAGCCATTCCGTTTTGAAAAGTTTTGACTCTCCCACCCAGATTTTCATCAGCTAGCTCACACCTGGTGGGCCCAGGCCGAAATAGAGCATGGCACTCACATGTATAAGTTTCAGCAGCGCCTAAAAACCTTCAAACTGCTTCTTAAGCAATGGAACAAATCCACCTTTGGAGACATTTTCCTCAAAAAAAAGGAAATTGAATGTCAACTTGAAGAGCTCCAACAAAATTTCATAGCAGAATCCCATCCACAGGACTTGGTGCTGGAAGAGGATTGATTGAAGAAGGACCTAGAAACCTGTAGAGAGCAAGAAGAAATCCTATGGAGACAAAAATCCAGGATACAATGGCTTAAGGAGGGGGAACGCAACACAAAATTATTTCACAGGGTGATGACACACCGTAGATACATTAATCGCATCTCCCACCTGGAGGACGATCAAGGAGCTCCAATTAGAGAACATGACCAAATAGCGGCGAGGCTCAACTCCTTCTACCAAGATCTCCTCACAGAGACCAATATAAATAGGAGGGAGGCTATTCAAAAAGTTACCCAGCACATACCACGACTGATTACTTTGGAACAGAACACTGCTTTGATGAGACCTGTTACTCAGTTAGAGGTAGATTTGGCTGTTAGGGACATGCCCAACGGAAAAGCTCCAGGCCCTGATGGTTTTACCACAGACTTCTTCCACCATTGTTGGGACATGATCAAGGAAGACGTTTGGCTGACAGTAGAAGAGTCCAGATCATCTGGGCAAGTTCTTTTAGCGTTAAATGCAACATTCATCACTCTTATTCCCAAGGAGGAAAGGGCAACCAACCCGAAGCAGTTTCGACCAATCTCCCTATGTAACGTCATATACAAAATACTCACAAAGATTATAGCCAATCGCCTTAAACCGCTCCTTCCTTTTATCATCTCTAATGAGCAGACTGGATATGTGGAAGGGAGACAAATTATGGACAGCGTCATTCTTGCCAATGAGGTTATTCACACCTTAAAGACGAGAAAAACGCCAGGTATGCTCATTAAACTCGATCTCTCAAAAGACTTTGATAGGTTAAGCTGGCAATATTTGAGGTCAGTTCTGGAAGCCTTTGGCTTCTCGACTCAATGGCTCGATTGGATTCTCAAGCTCACCTCCTCTGCCTTTTTCTCAATCCTTGTTAATGGCTCACCCTCCCAACCTTTTCGTCCTACCAGAGGCATTAGGCAAGGCGACCCTCTTTCCCCTTTCCTCTTTGTAATTATGGCGGAAGGCCTAGGGCGATATCTAAAGGCGGCAGTTCTTGAAGGCACGCTTGTTGGGCTACCAATCCATAATCTTCATTCGGCGCCCTCGCACAGTCAGTTTGTTGATGACACTCTTCTTATGAGCACTCTCACGGTCAGAGAGGCCACTAAGCTCAACTCAATCCTCTCTGACTTCTCAGATGCATCCGGCATGCTGCTTAATCTGGACAAATCCAAGCTCTACTTTTTCAACACGCCAGTCTCGGTTCAGAATCATCTTTCCAGGCTTTTAGGTATCGCCTGAAGCTCCCTCCCTTCCACTTACTTAGGAATCCCCCTAACAGGTGAGTCGGCGAGATCTATCTCTTGGGACAGCCTGCTCTTATCCATAGCTAATAGGTTGAACAGCTGGACTTTCAGACCCTTGAACATAGCGGCTAGAGTAGTTTTGCTCAAATCAGTCCTGCAAGCACTACCAACTTACCTTTTTACTGCTCTAGCTGCGCCCATTTCGGTCATCAAAGCCATCCGAAGTCTCCAGCGTAACTTCCTATGGAAGGGACACCTCAACAACAAGAAATGGGCACTTGTTGGTTGGGATAAAGTTTGCAAACCAAAACAATTTGGAGGTCTGGGGCTTCGTGACCCGGGGAAAATGAACCAGGTCATGGGAGCCAAGATGTGGTGGAGGTGGCTGCAACATCCCCATGAACTCTGGGCTCAGCTCTGGAAGCAAAAGTATGCACCAACCGTGCATCACGACCAACTAATCAGACTTAATGAACAAAGGTAGGGGTCCAATATTTGGAATACCGCTTGGCGAAATCGATCCCTAATACAGCAGCATGCCTTCTGGGAAATAAGAAACGGTGAAAGTGCAATATTCTGGCAGGACTCTTGGCAACAACTACCTCCTCTTGCTGAAGCGGAAAGCCTCCAACCTCTCAAGCTCAAACTTCAGCAGCAAGGCCTCGAAAGGGTCAAAGACTTCTGGCTACCAACTCAAGCAAGGTTGGACTGGAGACAATGGAAACTAAGCAAATCAGAGCTTCAGATTCAGGAGGATTTTGACCTACTACCGTGGCAGGATTGCTTGTCACACAGGAAAATTCCACTTAAAGAAGGCGCGGATTTAATACGCTGGGGGCACTCCAACTCAGGTACTTTCTCAGTCAAAGAAGCTTATCACCTTCTTCTGAATCTCCCAAGTCAAGCACCTGAGCCAATCTGGAGCAGGTCTGGCAACCTTTTTTCTGGCCCAAGATCTCCCTTTTCCTTTGGCTTACGGCCCAAAACCGCATCCTCACTTGGGACAATCTCCTTAAGAGGGGCTTCACTGGCCCTTCCAGATGCCCACTTTTCCATCAAAGTGAGGAAACCATGGAACACCTCCTCAACATGTGTCATTATAGTCAGCAGATATGGGATTGGGGAGCTAGAGCTATGCGACGCTCCTAGCAGAATCGTGGTAGTATACGGGACACCCTGGTCAACTGGGAAACATTCTCTTTCCACAACCCAATACTCCAATGCATCTGGCAGTTGCTCCCGGGCTTCACACTTTGGGCAATCTGGAAAGAAAGAAACCAGAGGATCTTCAACTCCAAACCGTCCCCCTCTTCCAACACATGGGAGACGATAAAGAGGCTCATCCGTGAAACCATTCTTAGCAAGGATTGGAATCGAGAAGATAATCAGTGCAAGATTGAGGAGAAGCCTATTCTTGAGGGCTGGAACCTCCGCCGCTGCATGCAAACTCAGGGAAAGGCCAACAGGAAAAAGGACAGCAGCCCCTCGGTTTGGTCCCCTCCCCCCTCTGGCTTCATCAAGCTCAACTTCGACGGAGCCTCTAGAGGGAACCCTGGGCCAGCTGGCTATGGAGTTGTCCTACGGAACCATGTAGGACAAATTATCCACCTGGCCGCGGGTTTTCTGGGTGAAAATACGAATAATGTGGCTGAGCTCGCAAGCCTCCTAAGAGGCCTCCAGATCGCGGTCCAACACCAGTATCACTGGTTGATCATTGAAGGCGACTCTCAAGTAATAATTCAACTCATTACGAAAATCCTTCATGGCAAGCCTCCTGGGCGGATCTCCCCTAGCTGGAGACTCTCCAACTTCTGGAGGACTTTGGTGAGTTCATCCATCCCAACTTAACTCTCATACCCTCTCACATAAAGCGTGAAGCCAATAAGGTTGCTGACCACCTGGCCAACACAGGAATTGATTCAAAGGCAGACCTCATCTACTGGCAGGCTAACATTTCAGAAGAGACATCCCTCTCTTCGCGATGCAAAGAACTTGCTAGCAGAGACTTTCCAGCCCCGGATGGGGTGACACGACATGCAGAGTCAGTGACACATGGACGCGCACTAAGCATGGCTTTAAGTGCTGGTTTAACTGCGTATGGCAGCCACCCACGCATCAGCATTAACATCGGGGGCAAGCCATCGTAGGGTTCATACGATGGAGAGGCTCCCTCGCGCGACCATTTACTCCTCCCACGAGTTCAGCCCGGTCATGGATTCGGAAGGACAGATTTTAATGGAGACTAGTTATGAGCTATACTATGTGCTAGGACAGAGCGAGTTAGCTATGTCACTCGCTCGACCGTTCATCATTTCCGCTAAGTATGTTGGTGAAGCCTTCCACGGCTCTTTGCTCTCGGGGAAAACCCATATGAGAAGGTTTGTTTGGGATTTGCACTTGCTGCTGCTCTTATTCGAGACCTCCAGTCTCGCATTGTTTCTTCTTGGAGACTGCATTCACGACCTGGTTTCAATGGTTCGTGAGTGTGCCAGGTCTCGTCGGGGCTCTGTATGGGAGGCTCACAGGGCGCAGCGCCGCAGAAAGAAGCAGCTGGAATGTGCTCTCTCTTTGGCGTCCTCAATTCTTCGCAAAAAGGCTCGGGAAGAGAGGCAAAGGCTGCTCGACACCATTATTGAGTCGAAGGCTGGATACAGCAGGGACGGTCTTATTCCCAATTTGAGTAATGTAAGGGATCTCGAGCACGAGATGGAGCTGCCCACTTGCATAGTGGAGGAGGACCCGTCCATTGGAGACTTGCCATGCTTTGAGGTGCCTCGAGCCATGGAGTGCTCCATTCGCGCCTTGATCAGCGAAGATGACGTCCCAGGCTGTATCATTGAAGAAATTCCCTGGCCGGGAGACTCGCCTTCGTCGCACGTTGAGAAGACTACGGACAATGAGCCTCGAGCGGAGCAGAGACAGGACATGGCAGATTCGGAGGAGGAATTGGGTTCGGGGACTGCCCCTCGCAGCAGCTCAGGTGGAGAAATGCATGGTTTTCTTCTTAGTGACGAACACCTGGCCTTGGTCTTCGAACTACGCAGCCACCTGGCGGACATGGAACTCAGGATGCTCCTCATGAGCCAGCGTTTAGACATTCTCCTTGGCGCGTTCTCCGGAGCTCCAGCTCAGCATAAGTGTCCCCTGTGCGCGCAGGAGTTTGCTATTCCAGCAAGGTCCACTTGGCAGGCGGGTGAAGGTGATGACGCAACGGGTGATTAGGTTTTACTACATCCTAACTTTTGTTTACTTCTTTTATGTTTCATGCACTCTTGGACCATTAGCACCTGTCCTAGTTTCCTACGGGAAAGACAGGGGCTTCACAACTATATGTATTATTGTTAAAACTACTATCAGCCCCTCAGTGATACTGGTTTCCGGATACCGGCAGTATTTTTTGTGGTTTTTAGCCATGACTCTGTATTTTTGTTTAAAGTTTTGTGCTTATCTAATATAGAAGGTACTACCCTCTTTTTTATTTAAAAAAAAAAAACTATGTTTAGTTTCCCTTTTTCATAATCCGTAGTTGATTTCATTCTGGCTTGAGATGCATCATATTCAAAAATCTGAGTAATATTCTTCTTAATATTTACACCTTCTTGTCTAATTTCCATAAATTGATTTACATAATCAATGGGTTGATTTGTAGTCAATGATCCTGCTTCACTTTGATCTCATGGACGTTTGGATTTTTCTGAAGTTGATACTTCTACTGTCATGATGGGAACAATTCCTACTCGTTTTAGTTCTCTCTGTAAATCCTAATCTTCTTCTTCATCCACTATATCCAATTTTTTCCTTTTAACTGATCCTACTTCTTCTATCTCTGAATCCTTTGAAGTTGACTATGGAATCCTCCTTTTATATTCCTTTTCGAATTGTTGTGGTGTTTTCATGACTGGAGACTTCACATGCTAGTCTGATGACTTACCATGGATTTGTAGAAGGTTCTGCACCTATTTCCAACTATCTTCATTTTCCAATAACTCCAGTTCAACTTTTTGTTGGTGTTCATAAGGATCTTTCCCATGTGAGTTCGTTTTTGAAGAGATTACACCATGATGGTCATAATTCCATGGTTCCCCTTGTTGAAATCCCATAGCTCAAAGAAACTTTGTTGTAATTTGCAATGTTTCCCTGGTATTAACAATAAAAGGACCTACCTCCTTTTTGAATTTTAAATTCACCCTATGTTTCTTTGGCACAAAATGAACTTCATCTATGTTTAACCTTTGCCTGATATATTCAAGAGAAAAAATCCTAGGAGTTAAGAAAACAAGCAATAGGAAAGGATGGAGTTGGCAGCCATAAACCCTTATTTCGGTGTAATGCTAAAAAATATACAAATCTCCTACTCTTGTATCTGGACTCAATTGTAAGAGTTTTTTACACTCAGGAAATATTCTAGGAGGAGTTTCATCAAATATGAGTTGGTAGACTTTAAACATAAAATGGTTAATATAGTGATGAAATCAAACATTTAGGGGTTTCTTCTTAATTATAGGAGTCTAGTTAATGACTGAATTAGGGTTACCATGGTTATATTCAATTTTTAACCCTATATGAAAAAATGGTGAGCTTGTGTAAATAGGAAGAGGTGAACCAAATATGACTAATATCTTAAACTTTGAAGGGATTCGAATTCAGAGAGATGATAATGAATTTGGTCTACTAGAAATTGGGGAAAATTAAATTTGGTAATTTCTTTGGTCATGATTGGAAATATAGAAGCCATGATTCCTAAACCAAAACCATCTACAATTAAATCATAATTTTCCCCCAAAATCCTAGAAATCGTGGAAATAATCTTTCGAGAGTTATCGGGAAATAATTCAAATTAGAAGATAATATTATCATCAGGGACATTGAAATTTTTTCACAGATATGAATGTAGCAGGGTAACCCTCTCCTCGGGTTTAAGCTATGTAAAACACCTGGACACTACAAGCTATTTTAATGGCTCACTGTCTGGATCCAATGACTATCTCAACATTTTTTAAATCAATTGAGGGGTTATCTCGATAAGTAAAAACCCAGAAGTGAAAATTGCATATTGTTTTGAGGAGATATAATTTTCATCACACCAGACCACAAAATGCGGGAATTGATATACCTAGGATATCAAAAATTTAGTGAGGTCAGATCCCCATGCGTAGTAATGATCAACCGAATTGGAAAAGTGTTCTTTTGTTTGTTGGTATAGCTCAGAGGAGTCAAAAGACAAGACAAGGTCGAAGATATATTTATCTTTGTCAACTAGGTCTTCTTCTATGACATTCATATATTAATTGATCTCTGATATTTGAGAAGACTGCATTTTAAATGATTATTATAGGATGAAGAGGATTTAGATTTACCCATGGAGGACATGGATTGGATATGGTATTACACTAGGATGATGATGACAAGCTTTGCAGGAATGGTGAACACGATGCTCAAATCCTTTGAAAATTCAAAATGAAATGATAATTTAACCTTTAACCCCTTTTTTATTGAAAAGAGATATGTGTCCTTGTTTGATTGGTGAAAGATTAATTTTAAAATAAATAAAATGATTATTTACGTTTTCGTCCGTTGACTTCATGATTGGACACATGTATACCTTGTGTTAATTATATTTTTTTTTGGGTGGGTGGATGTGGTTAAGTTAACCATATACCCTGGGGGTGAAATTTATGGATGAACACGACATCACAAAGCTTAACCCTCAGGTAAATTTTTTCTTCCCCCCCCCCACCTTGGTTAAACGTTCAACATACAAGGGGGGCCAAAATCTATTGTGAGTCAAAATCTATTATGAGTCGTCAATCTTTAAGTGAATAGGAGTGATTAGAGATGAGAACAAAAAAGAAATTTTTATTAAAATCATATACAAACAAAGGTTTATATAATGAAATTAATACAATTTACAACGGTTTTGGTTTATGTTGATACTTAGAACACATCACCAAAAGACTTGATCCTCCCTTGAAATCCGACCTTCTTTACTTCTGATTTCCTCTGAAATTCGACTTGTGTATCAAATGAATGTATAATGATATTTATTTATACCATTTATGTCACTTCCTTTTAACATTAGGGCCGACCTGACACTTTCTTATTTTGTAATTACTTTCTTTAATTATCTTCAGGGCCTACATGTACTTCCTTCTTCAATTCACTTTGTCATCTTCAAAAATTCATTTCTTCTCAAACATGAGGATCGACGTGATGTGCCACATACCACCAGAAACAACATGATGTAAACTATCCATCCATGGGTGTTGTATATGCATGTGCATTGTCCTTCATGTCCAAATACCTTCATCAATCTTGCGGTCCAAAACCCATGACTAGGGTTGACATCAATGACAACAACCAATATTCCAACAATCTCCCCCTTTGTCATTGATGGAAATACTCATGCTCCCCCTATCATCATGATCCCAATTTATCTCCCCCTTTGACATCAATGGAAAAGGGTAGGGCTTCTCCCCTTGAGTTTAATGGCAAAAGGTAGCTCTCTTCTTTGGGGATGCTCCCCCTGAACATGTGGCACTCAATAATACTTCATCCTTATTTTTGGTCTTTGAGACTTTTTCTTCCTTGGAATCCTTTTCTGTGGCTTCTATCTTCTCTCTCTTCTTCATGTCTAGGATGTATATGTTGTTCGGTCTTCTTTTTGCAGTTTCAATTAATCTTCTTGAGTTATTTTCTCTGATTTTACATTTTCGGAAGTCAAACATAAGAGTGTATCCTTGATCACACATTTTACTAACATTGAGTAGATTATGCTTCAAGTCTTCAACCAATAGGACTTTTCCTGATTTTACATTTTCACTTCCCATCTTTACAATTCCTTTTCCAAGTATTTTGGTAGATGAGTCATCACCAAATGCAACATTTCCACCCTTTTTCTTCAAGCTGACAAATTTTCTTTTATCTCTGGTCATATGAGATGAGCACCCACTATCTATGAACCATTCATATTCTTCTTTGCATTCTTTAGCGACCAATGATATTTGAGAATTTTCATTGTGTGGAATTTCTTTCCTTTTCCATGTTGTAGTTGGTATGCAGACTTTTGGCATATGATTATCTTCCTTCATCTCTCTGAAATCTTGTGCTTTGTGACCAAGATTATTTCACTTGTAACATATAATATTTTGATCCATTAATGGGTAAAATGGATTATAATTTCTGTTGAAAGGTCTATGAACATTTCCATATCTACTATTTTCATCATTCATGTAGCTTGCACAGTGATTCCTTTCATTGATTCTACAATTGATTGCCTTGTGTACAAAATTTCCACAAGTATAAAAATGTCCAAGAAAGAAATTTTGATACCTGGGCGTAAGTGATATTCTTTGTGGTGTGGTCCATCTGGGTTCACGATCTATTCTTCTATAGTTTCCTTCATAATTATTTCTTTCATACCTGATGGGAGAGGATCTTCTTGATGTCTCATTCCTTCTGAATTCTAGTCATCTATCTTGTTGTTCAACTTGTTCTGGAATGTTGGTTTCATCATTTTCAACTTCCTTTTCTTGTTTTGTTGTCTTGAAACTGTCATTGTATCATAGTCTTGTCTTGTTGTTTGGAGATCTTTGACTGCTAAGGATCTCATCGAATTTTTCAGTGATTTTTTCAAACTTCTTCAACTTTTTTGTTGTCAATAGGATCTCCCCTTTTGTGTGATCCAATTTTGCTTTTAGTTTCTCATAATATTCTAATTGTTTCATCAATCTATTAATGGTCTTTTCAAGCTTGTAATTCTCTTCTTCACAACTACTCAATTCACCTTTTAGTATTATTTTTGTGTTTCTAAGGTTTCTATTTTCAGTTTCAACATACTTCAACTTTTCAAGATTCTCATATTCTTGTTCACTCTCTGCATTGTCTTTGTATCCCCAAAAGGAATCAAGGTTGGTTTCTTCATAGGAATATTCTTCACAAATGATTTCTTCTTCTTTAGAATTCTTGTGATCATCATCCTGGGTTTCTTGGGTTATGAAGAGGACTTCTCCTCCATCATTATCTTCTTCATCACTCTCATCTGAGGAGATGTCATCATCCTTGGAGTAGAATCTCTTTTTATTGTTGAGACTTCTCTTTTTATAGTAGTAGTTTTCAACAATATGTCATATTCTACCACAGTTAAAGAATTTGAGAGGAGACTTACCTTTGTATCTTCCACTTCCCTTCTGGAACCTTCTTACAAAATTTGTTATTTCTTCATCAAGGTCATTATCCTCATCTTTTGTCTTCTTTATGTATTTAAAGGCTGCTTCATTGTTTGGCTGGTCACTTTCTGTACCTGTTCTCATTTCATATGCTATAAGAGACCCATGTAATTCATCCATTGTCATTTTGGTCAAGTCCCTAGTTTCTTAAATGGCGGAGACCTTAGAATCATACTTCAATAAAAGCGATCTCAACACTTTTTGAACAACCAAGGATTCATCGATCTCTTCACCTAACCCTCTAATGGCATTAACAACTTCATCAACTCTAATAAAATAGGTTGCAATATCTTCCTTTTCATTCATCTTCAAATTTTCAAATTCTGCTCTATGTCGTTGAAGCTTGACCTGCTTAAATTTTGGATCACCTTTGTAGATTCTCTTGAGTTTGTCCCATACATACTTAGTAGTGCTACAACCCATCACTTTGCTAGCAATGGTTGGTGCCAATGCTGCTAGAATAACATGTATGGATTTCGAATTACAAATCATAAGCTTCTTCTCATTTGGATCGGTTGGAGACTTACTTGTGATTACATAGACATTTACAACTGAGTACCAAATGTCTACTCCCAAATCCGTTAGGTAAGTTTTCACTGGGAGCAATTTACTATTTTTAGCAGGTTTTAACTTCCGGGGCCATTTTGAGGGCCTAAATGAAGGTTTTTCGAGATATAGGTTCTCAATGATATCCAAGGGCATGATTGAACTGAAAAAATGAATCTCCTCGACGATACCTTTCCAAAGATAAATCATACACCTAAAACAGAGATCGTATGCAAAAGTTACGGCCTCGGGAAGTTGATGTACTAACTTACCCAAACGGGGCCCACATGACTTTTGGCGCTTCATCAGCTAGGGTTAGGTTTTTGGATGTCTAGGAATTTTGTCATTCTCGTTTATTGTAAAAGGGCCTTCAAAGCCTCATTTTAATCATCTTCTTTCAAATGCGAGTAGCCGTCACATCTCTTCTCAGAGATAAGCTGCCACCATTCTAGCGAGTCTTTCACTCTGTATTTTTATAGTATCTGTACATTTCTCTTATTAATAGAAATCGTGTATTATTGTATATCTATGTTTATGGTTGCATATATGATACATTTATATTATATTATTTAATATATGCAATATCTATGTGCATTTCTTTATTATATCTCCGCTCTCATTTTGTGCCAAAAATAGTCTGGATTAGTGGTATCAGAGCAGGCTGCTCTTGATCATTTTTTCAATACATGTGCCCGACGAGGTCCGAGTATAGAAAGTTGGGTCTCAATATTGTCTCTCTTGAAGACAATCACTCTCTCACACATAAGAAACCCTCAATGGCAGAAGAAAAGAAAAATGACAAAGCAAACGATCCTATCAATTTGTTGCTTAAGCAAACTCTCACGCGACAGAGGGACGAAATGATGGAGAATTTTGCCCACATCCTTCAACGTCTATCGATAGCATCAGGCACATATTCATCAAGCGGCCACTTTGGAGGCACCTCTCCTTTCAAGGTACAAGTTAATTTTGATTTTCCTGTATTTCAAGGACAGATAGATGCAGAAGCCCTAGAAAAATGGTTAACTCTGCTAGAAGGTTATTTCTCTGTTCACAATTTTTCAAACAAAGAAAAAATCACCTTTGCACTCCTCAAAGCTCTCCCTCATGTCAAACATTGGTGGGAAATTTACTAGGACCAAGTTCCATAGAGGAGTCTGGAATATATGGGGCAATCCCACCTGGGATTTTTTCGTGGATGCGGTAAAAGAACAATATTACCCTGTTGGCAACTATGAGGACGAGTACATGAGATGGACCACACTGCGGCAAGAGAGGGCCCAAGCATTTTTGGAGTTCACAAATACCTTCCATACCTTGCGCACCAAGCTGGGTATCAAAGACTCTGAGCGACATTTGGTTCTGAAATACCATGGGGCTCTACACAAATACATCCAAACTGAAATGGATTTTCTAGACATCTCATCACTCGGTGCTTCTTATCGATATGTTATTAAAATTGAGCAGAAATTTAAGCACCGGAAAAAATGGGAATTCGGGTTTGCAAATCCGCAACAACCAAAGTATGACAAAGATGGACCGAACAAACAGTCTCCCGAAAACCAATCCAAGACATAGGAAAAGAAGGGTCATGGGAAGACAAAGAAGGACACCGAAAAATGGTGTGAGTTCCACAAAAGCCCTTGGCACAACACCGATGAATGTCGCTCAAAATAGTCATTGGTGGCCGAGATCAAAGACAAGGATCCAAACCTTGATTCAGAATCTGATTCTGAAAATAATGGTAAAAGATAGATCATCGATGCAGACCCCAATGCTATTGTCGCGACCACAACAATTCAACTAGAAGAACTAACAGATCCCGAAGAAGGGGAGTGCCTTTTTCATTCATAGATGTGGGTGAAGGGGACCCCACTACATTTTATTGTTGATAGCAAAAGCCAGAAGAACCTCATCTCAGCAGAGGTTGTCAAACAGTTGGGATTGTCAACAACACCACACTCGCAGCCATACAACATTGGGTGTCTTCGCTAAGGCCGAGATCTCTATGTCAGACAACAGTGTCGATTATCATATGGAATCCAACCCTTCAAGGATGAGGTATTATGTGATGTTTCCCCACTCGATGTATGTGATGTGCTCTTGGGCAAACCATATATGTGGAGATGCCATGTTTTTTATGAGTCTTGACCCCGTAGTGTCATTGTTACTTTGGGGGGTCATCTCTACAAAATACCAGAGGTAGTTCTGAATACTGTTCAACCTAAAAAGTGTCGCAAGGTAGTATCTCATACTGCAAAATTTAGCTTCTTCACAATCTCTTCAAAAGGAGAACAAAAGGACATTGCAACCACAACAGCCTTGCCCCAAGCACCTTCTAACCAACAAAAGCAGGTCGAAAAGGTTGCAACAAAGCACAAAGATTCCTTCTGCACACCGTCCTCTCATGTATCTTGACTTGTTGAACAACCTCAACCTCAACAGGTTCTTGATAGACTTCCACAAACTGAGCAGCACGATGTCTCCAACAAGACAAGCAACTCACCAAGATGTAGATTCAACAAACGCTTTTCCTTCTCCCCTGGGAACCCAATGCAATGGAGACCATTTCTTCCTAAGGAGGGATCATTTATCCAGGTGGCTATCGGTGGCCACCCACCTTTTCCAACTGGCTCAAAACAACTTTCTGGCAATTTTGGCAATTTACTATTTTTAGCAGGTTTTAACTTCTGGGGCCATTTTGAGGGCCTAAATGAAGGATTTTCAAGATTGAGGTTCTCAATGATAGTCGAAAGCCTTATTGAGCCCTTAAAATGAATCTCTTCTATGATTCCTTTCCAACGAGCTATCATACTCCTAAAACGGAGATCGTATGCAAAAGTTACGGCCCCGAGAAGTTGATGTACTAACTTACACAAACGGGGCCCACATGACTTTTGGCACTTCATCTTCTAGGGTTAGGTTTTTGGATGTCTAGGACTTTTGGCATTCCCATTTATTGTAAAAGGGCCTTCAGATCCTCATTGTAATCATCTTCTTGCGAATGCAAGTAGCCGTCACATCTCTTCTCAGAGATAAGCTGCCACCATTCTAGCGAGTCTTTCACTCTGTATTTTTATAGTCTCTGTACATTTCTCTGATTAATAGAAATCCAATATTACTATATATCTTTGTTTATGGTTGCATCTCTGATACATTTTTGTTATATTATTGAATATCTGCAATATCTCTGTGCATTTCTTTATTATATCTCCGCTCTCATTTCGTGCTGAAAATAGTCCGGATCAGTGATATCAGAGCAGGTTGCTCTTGATCATTTTTTCAGTGCATGTCCCCGATGAGGTCCGAGTATAGAAATTTGGGTATCAAGCTTGTCTCTATTGAAGACAATCGATCTCTCACACCCAAGAAACCCTCAATGGCGGAAGAAAAGAAAAACAACAGAGAAAACAATCCTATCAATATGTTGCTTGAGAAAGCTCTCACATGACAGAGGGATGAAATGATGGAGAATTTTTCCCACATCCTTCAATGCCTGCCGATAGCATCAGACGCATATTCATCAAGTGGCTACTTTAAAGGAACCTCGCCTTTCAAGGTACAAGTTAATTTTTATATTCCTGTATTTGAAGGACAAATAGATGCAGAAGCCCTAGAAAAATGGTTAACTCTGCTAGAAGGTTATTTCTCTGTTCACAATTTTTATGACAAAGAAAATATCACCTTTGCACTCCTCAAAGCTCTCCCTCATGTCAAACATTGGTGGGAAACTTACTGGGAGCAAAGTTCCATAGAGGAGTCTAGAATATATGGGGTCGATCCCACCTAGGATATTTTCGTGGATGCGGTAAAAGAATAGTATTACTCTGTTGGTAACTATGAGGACCAGTACATGAGATGGACCACACTGCGGCAAGAGAGGGGCCAAGCAGTTTTAGAGTTCACCAATACCTTCCATACCTTGCGCACCAAGCTGGGTATCAAAGACTTCGATCGACATTTGGTTCTGAAATATCGTGGGGCTCTACACAGATATATTAAAACTGAAATGGATTTTCTGGACATCTCATCACTCGGTGCTGCTTATCGATATGCTGTTAAAATTGAGCAGAAATTTAAGCACCATAAAAAACGGGAATTTGGGTCTGCAAATATGCAACAACCAAAGTATGACAAAGACGGCTCGAACAAACAATCTCCCGAAAACCAGTCCAAGACACAGGAAAAGAAGGGTCACAGGAAGACAAAGAAGGACACTGAAAAATGGTGCGAGTTCCACAAAATCCCTTGGCGCAACACTGATAAATGTCACTCAAAATAGTCATTGGTGGCCGAGAGCAAAGACAAGGAGCCAAACCTTGATTCAGAATCTGATTCTGAAAATAATGGTAAAAGACAGATCATCGACGTAGACCCCACTGCTATTGTCGCGACCGCAGCAATTCAACCAGAAGAACCAACAGATCCTTAAGAAGGGCAACGACTTTTTCATTCATAGATGTGGGTGAAGGGGACCCCGCTACATTTTATTTTTGATAGTGGAAGCCAAGAGAACCTCATCTCAGCAGAGGTCATCAAACAGTTGGGATTCTCGACAACACCACACCCACAACCATACAACATTGGGTGGCTTCGCCAAGGATGAGATCTACGTGTCAGCCAACAGTGTCGATTATCATATGGCATCCAACCCTTCAAGGATAAGGTATTATGTGATGTTTCCCCACTCGATGTCTGTGATTTTCTCTTGGGCCAACCATATATGTGGAGACGCCATGTTGTTTATGAGTCTCAACCCCGTAGTGTCATTGTTACTTTGGGTGGTCATCTCTATAGAATACTAGAGGTAGTTCTGACTACTGTTCAACCTAAAATGTGTCGCAAGGTAGTATCTCATACTACAAAATTCAGCTTCTTCACAATCTATTCAAAAGAAGAACAAAAGGACACTGCAACCACTACAGCCTTGCCCCGAGCACCTTCTATCCAACAAAATCAGGTCGACAAGGTTGCAGCAAAGTGAAAATATTTCTTCTGCACACCGTCCTCTCATGTATCTTGACTTGTTTAACAACCTCAACCTCAACAGGTTCTTGATAGACTTCCACAAACTGAGCAGCGCGACGTCTCCAACAAAACAAGCAGCTCACCAAGATGCGCATTCAACAAATGCTTTTCCTTCTCCTCTGGGAACCCAACGCAATGGAGACCATTTCTTCCTAAGGAGGGAGGATTTATCCAGGTGAATATCGGTGGCCACCCACCTTTTCCAACTGGCTCAAAACAACTTTCTGGCAATTTTGGCAATTTACTATTTTTAGCAGGTTTTAACTTTCGGGGCCATATTGAGGGCCTAAATTAAGGATTTTCAAGATCGAGGTTCTCAATGATATTTGAAGCATTATTGAGCCCTCAAAATGAATCTCCTCTGTGGTACCTTTCCAACAATCTATCTTACGCCTAAAACGGAGATCGTATGCAAAAGTTACGGCCCCGAGAAGTTGATGTACTAACTTACCCAAACGGGGCCCACATGACTTTTGGCGCTTCATCTCCTAGGGTTATGTTTTTGGATGTCTAGGACTTTTGGCATTCCCATTTATTGTAAAAGGGCCTTCAGAGCCTCATTGTAATCATCTTCTTGCGAATGCAAGTAGCCATCACATCTCTTCTCAGAGATAAGCTGCCACCATTCTAACGAGTCTTTCACTCTGTATTTTTACAGTCTCTGTACATTTCTCTGATTAATAGAAATCGTGTATTACTATATATCTGTGTTTATGGTTGCATCTCTGATACATTTCTATTATATTATTGAATATATGAAATATCTCTGTGCATTTCTTTATTATATCTCCGCTCTCATTTCGTGCCGAAAATAGTCTGGATCAGTGGTATCAGAGCAGGTTGCTCTTGATCATTTTTTCAGTGCATGTCCCCGAAAAGGTCTGAGTATAGCAAGTTGGGTCTTGAGCTTGTCTCTCTTGAAGACAATCGCTCTCACACACCCAAGAAACCCTCAATGGCGGAAGAAAAGAAAAACGACGGAGTAGACGATCCTATCAATCTGTTGCTTGAGCAAGCTCTCACGTGACAGAGGGACGAAATGATGGAGAATTTTTCCCACATCCTTCAACGCCTGCTGATAGCATCAGGCGAATATTCATCAAGCGGCCACTTTGGAGGCACCTCACCTTTCAAGGTACAAGTTAATTTTTATATTCCTGTATTTGAAGGACAAATAGATGCAGAAGCCCTAGAAAAATGGTTAACGCTGCTAGAAGGTTATTTCTCTGTTCACAATTTTTATGACAAAGAAAAGATCACCTTTGCACTCCTCAAATATCTCCCTCATTTCAAACATTGGTGGGAAACTTACTGGGAGAAAAGTTCCACAGAGGAGTCTGGAATATATGGGGCCGATCCCACCTGGGATTTTTTCGTGGATACGATAAAAGAACAGTATTACCCTGTTGGTACCTATGAGGACTAGTACATGACATGGACCACACTGTGGCAAGAGAGGGGCCAAGAATTTTTGGAGTTCACCAATACCTTCCATACCTTGCGCACCAAGATGGGTATCAAAGACTCCGAGCGATATTTGGTTCTAAAATACTGTGGGGCTCTACACAGATACATTAAAACTGAAATGGATTTTCTGGACATCTCATCACTCGGTGCTGCTTATCGATATGCTGTTAAAATTCAGCAGAAATTTAAGCACCAGAAAAAATGAGAATTTGGGTCTGCAAATCCGCAACAACCAAAGTATGACAAAGATGGCTCGAACAAAGAGTCTCCCAAAAACCAGTTGAAGACACAGGAAAATAAGGGTCACGGGAAAACAAAGAAGGACATCAAAAAATGGTGCGAGTTCCACAAAATCCCTTGGCACAACACCAATGAATGTTGCTCAAAACACTCATTGGTGGCCGAGATCAAAGACAACGAGCCAAACCTTGATTCAGAATCTGATTCTAAAAATAATGGTAAAAGACAGATCATCGACGCAGACCCCACTGCTATTGTCGCGACCGCAACAATTCAACCAGATGAACCAACAGATCCTGAAGAAGGGGAGCACCTTTTTCATTCACAGATGTGGGTGAAGGGGACCCTGCTACATTTTATTGTTGATAGCGGAAGCCAAAATAACCTCATCTCAGCAGAGTTCGTCAAACAATTGGGCTTGTCGAAAACACCACACCCGCAACCATACAACATTGGGTGGCTTCGCCAAGGATGAGATCTCTGTGTCAGCCAACAGTGTCGATTATCATATGGCATCCAACC
This sequence comes from Picea engelmannii, assembly GCA_009831015.1. Lineage (NCBI taxonomy): Eukaryota > Viridiplantae > Streptophyta > Pinopsida > Pinales > Pinaceae > Picea > Picea engelmannii. Next base: position 979,497 of record ML783837.1, read on the forward strand.
CTTCAATGATGAGGTATTATGTGATGTTTCCCCACTCGATGTCTGTGATGTGCTCTTGGGCCAACCATATATGTGGAGATGCCATGTTGTTTATTAGTCTCGACCCCGTAGTGTCATTGTTACTTTGGGGGGTCATCTCTATAGAATACCAGAGGTAGTTCTGACTACTGTTCAACCTAAAAAGTGTCGCAAGGTAGTATCTCATACTGCAAAATTCATCTTCTTCACAATATGTTCAATAGGAGAACAAAAGGACACTGCAACCACTACAACCTTGCCCCAAGCACCTTCTATCTAGCAAAAGAAGGTCGACAAGGTTGCAGCAAAGTGAAAAGATTCCTTATGCACACCGTCCTCTCATGTATCTCTACTTTTTGAACAACCTCAACCTCAATAGGTTCTTGATAGACTTCCACAAACTGAGCAGCGCGACGTCTCTAGCAAGACAGCCAGCTCACCAAGATGCGGATTCAACAAACGTTTTTCCTTCTCCCCTGGAAACCCAATGCAATGGAGACCATTCTTCCTAAGGAGGGAGGATTTATCCATGTGGATATCGGTGGCCACCCACCTTTTCCAACTGACTCAAAACAACTTTCTGGCAATTTTGGCAATTTACTATTTTTAGCAGGTTTTAACTTCCGGGGCCATTTTGAGATCCTAGATGAAGGTTTTTTGAGATCGAGGTTCGCAATGATATTTGAAGGAATTATTGATCCCCCAAAATGAATCTACTCAATGATACATTTCCAACGAGCTATCATACGCCTAAAACAGAGATCGTATGCAAAAGTTACGGCCCCGGGAAGTTGATGTACTAACTTACCCAAACGGGGCCCACATGAATTTTGGTGCTTCATCTCCTAGGGTTAGGTTTTTGGATATCTAGGACTTTTTGAATTCCCGTTTATTGTAAAAGGGCCCTCAAAGCCTCATTGTAATCATCTTCTTGCGAATGTGAGTAGCTGTCACATTTCTTCTCAGAGATAAGATGCCACCATTCTAGCGAGTCTTTCACTCTGTATTTTTACAGTTCCTGTACATTTCTCTGATTAATAGAAATCGTGTATTACTATATATCTGTGTTTATGGTTGCATATTTGATACATTTTTGTTATTTTATTGAATATCTGCAATATCTCTGTGCATTTCTTTATTATATCTCCGCTCTCATTTCGTGTCGAAAATAGTCTAGATCAGTGGTATCAGAGCATGCTGCTCTTGATCATTTTTTCAGTGCATGTCCCTGATGATGTCCGAATATAGAAAGTTGGGTCTTGAGCTTGTCTCTCTTCAAGACAATCGCTCTCGCACACCCAAGAAACCCTCAATGGAAAAAGAAAAGAAAAACGACGGAGCAGACTAACATATCAATCTATTGCTTGAGCAAGCTCTCACGCGACAGAGGGACGAAATGATGGAGAATTTTTCCCATATCCTTCAACACATGCCGATAGAATCAGGCACATCTTCATCAAGCGACCACTTTGGAGGCACCTCGCCTTTCAAAGTACAAGTTAATTTTGATATTCTTGTATTTGAAGTACAAATAGATGCAGAAGCCCTAGAAATATGGTTAACTTTGCTAGAAGGTTATTTCTCTGTTCACAATTTTTCTGACAAAGAAAAGATCACCTTTTCACTCCTCAAAGATCTCCCTCATGTCAAACATTGGTGGGAAACTTACTAGGAGCAAAGTTCCACAGAGGAGTCTGGAATATATGGGGCCGATCCCACCTGGGATTTTTTCGTGGATGCGGTAAAAGAACAGTATTACCCTATTGGCAACTATGAGGACCAGTACATGAGATGGACCACACTGCGGCAAGAGAGGGGCCAAGAAGTTTCGGAGTTCACCAATACCTTGCGCACCAAGATGGGTATCAAAGACTCCAAGCGACATTTGGTTCTGAAATACCGTGGGGCTCTACATAGATACATCCAAACTGAAATGGATTTTCTATACATCTCATCACTCGGTGCTGCTTATCGATATGCTATTAAAATTGAGCAAAAATTTAAGCACCAGAAAAAATGGGAATTCGGGTCTGCAAATCTGCAAAAACCAAAGTATGACAAAGATGACCCGAACAAACAGTCTCCTGAAACCCAGTCCAAGACACGGAAAAAGAAGGGTCACGGGAAGATAAAGAAGGACACCGGAAAATGGTGCGAGTTCCACAAAATCCCTTGGCACAACACCGATGAATGTCGCTCAAAATAGTCATTGGTGGTTGAGATCAAAGACAAGGAACCAAACCTTGATTCAGAATATGATTCTGAAAAATAATGGTAAAAGACAGATCATCGACGCAGACCCCACTGCTATTGTCACAACTGCAACAATTCAACCAGAAGAACCAACAGATCCTGAAGAAAGGGAGCGCCTTTTTCATTCACAGATGTGGGTGAAGGGGACTCCGCTACATTTTATTGTTGATAGCAGAAGCCAGAAGAACCTCATCTCAGCAGAGGTCGTCAAATAGTTGGGATTGTCGACAACACCACACCTGCAGCCATACAACATTGGATGGCTTCGCCAAGGACGAGATATCTATGTCAGCCAACAGTGTCGATTATCATACAACATCCAACCCTTCAAGGATGAGGTATTATGTGATGTTTCCCCACTCGATGTCTATGATGTGCTCTTGGGCCAACCATATATGTGGAGACGCCATGTTGTTTATGAGTCTCGACCCCATAGTGTCATTGTTACTTTGGGGGGTCATCTCTACGGAATACCAGAGGTAGTTCCGACTACTGTTCAACCTAAAAAGTGTCACAAGGTAGTATCTCATACTGCAAAATTCAGCTTCTTCACAATCTGTTCAAAAGGAGAACAAAAGGACACTGCAACCACTACAGCCTTGCCCCAAACACCTTCTATCCAGCAAAAGATGGTCGACAAGGTTGCAACAAAGAGAAAATATTCCTTCTGCACACCGTCCTCTCATGTATATCGACTTGTTGAACAACCTCAACCTCAACAGGTTCTTGATAGACTTCCACAAACTGAGCAGCGCGACGTCTCCAGCAAGACAAGCAGCTCACCAAGATGCAGATTCAACAAACGCTTTTCCTTCTCCCCTGGGAACCCAATGCAATGGATACCATTGCTTCCTAAGGAGGGAGGATTGATCCAGGTGGATATCAGTGGCCACCCACCTTTTCCAACTGGCTCAAAACAACTTTCTGGCAATTTTGGCAATTTACTATTTTTAACAGGTTTTAACTTTCGGGGCTATTTTGAGATCCTAAATGAAGGTTTTTTGAGATCAAGGTTCTCAATGATAGTTGAAGGAATTATTGAGCTACCAAAATGAATCTCCTTGATGATACCTTTCCAACGAGCTATCATACGCCTAAAACGAAGCTCGTATGCAAAAGTTACGGCCACGGAAAGTTGATGTACTATCTTACCCAAATGGGGCCCACATGAAGTTTGGCGCTTCATCTCCTAGGGTTAGGTTTTTGGATGTCTAGGACTTTTGACATTCCCTTTTATTGTAAAAGGGCCTTCAGAGCCTCATTGTAATCATCTTCTTGCGAATGTGAGTAGCTGTCACATCTCTTCTCAGAGATAAGCTGCCACCATTCTAGCGAGTCTTTCACTCTGTATTTTTAGAGTCTCTGTACATTTATCTGATTAAGAGAAATCGTGTATTACTGTATATATTTGTTTATGGTTGCATATATGATACATTTCTTTTATATTATTGAATATCTGCAATATCTCTGTGCATTTCTTTATTATATGTCCGCTCTCATTTCGTGCCGAAAATAGTCTGGATCAGTGGTATCCGAGTAGACTGCTATTGATTGTTTTTTCAGTGCATGTCCCCGACAAGGTCCGAGTATAGAAAGTTGGGTGTCAAGCTTGTCTCTCTTTAAGACAATCACTCTCTCACACCCAAGAAACCCTCAATGGCGGAAGAAAAGAAAAACGACGGAGCAAACGATCCTATCAATATGTTGCTTGAGCAAGCTCTCACGTGACAGAGGGACGAAATGATGGAGAATTTTGCCCACATCCTTCAATGCCTGCCAATAGCATCAGGCGCATCTTCATCAAGTGACCACTTTGGAGGCACCTCGCCTTTCAAGGTACAAGTTAATTTTGATATTCATGTATTAGAAGGACAGATAGATGCAGAAGCCCTAGAAAAATGGTTAACTCTGCTAGCAGGTTATTTCTCTGTTCACAATTTTTCTGACAAAGAAAAGATCACCTTTGCACTCCTCAAAGCTCTCCCTCATGTCAAACATTGGTGGGAAACTTACTGGGAGAAAAGTTTCACAGAGGAGTCTGAAATATATGGGGTTGATCCCACCTGGGATTTTTTCGTGGATGCGGTAAAAGAACAGTATTACCCTGTTGGCAACTATGAGGACCAGTACATGAGATAGACCACACTGTGGCAAGAGAGGGGCCAAGAAGTTTCAGAGTTCACCAATACCTTCCATACCTTGAGCACCAAGTTGGGTATCAAAGACTCCGAGCGACATTTGGTTCTGAAATACCGTGGGGCTCTACACAGATACATCCAAACTGAAATGGATTTTTTGGACATCTCATCACTCGGTGTTGCTTATCGATATGCTGTTAAAATTGATCAGAAATTTAAGCACCAGAAAAAATAGGAATTCGGGTCTGCAAATCCGCAACAACCAAAGTATGACAAAGACGGCCCAAAAAAATAGTCTCCCGAAAACCAATCCAAGACACAAGAAAAGAAGGGTCATAGGAAGACAAAGAAGGACACCGAAAAATGGTGCGAGTTCCACAAAATCCCTTGGCACAACACCGATGAATGTCGCTCAAAATAGTCATTTGTGGTCGAGATCAAAGACAAGGAGCCAAACCTTGATTCAGAATCCGATTCTGAAATAATGGTAAAAGACAGATCATTGACGCAGACCCCACTGCTATTGTCGTGACCGCAACAATTCAACCAGAAGAACCAACAGATCCTGAAGAAGGGGAGCGCCTTTTTCATTCACAGATGTGGGTGAAGGGGACCCCACTACATTTTATTGTTGATAGCAGAAGCCAGAAGAACCTCATCTCATCAGAGGTCGTCAAACAGTTGGGATTTTCAACAACACCACACCCACAACCATACAACATTGGGTGGCTTTGCTAAGGACAAGATCTCCATGTCAGCCAACAGTGTTGATTATCATATGGCATCCAACCCTTAAAGGATGAGGTATTATGTGATGTTTCCCCACTCGATGTCTGTGATGTGCTATTGGGCCACCCATATATGTGGAGATGCCATGTTGTTTATGAGTCTCGACCCCGTAGTGTCATTGTTACTTTGGGGGGTCATATCTACAGAATACCAGAGGTAGTTTTGACTACTGTTCAACCTAAAAAGTGTCGCAAGGTAGTATCTCATACTACAAAATTCATCTTCTTCACAATCTGTTCAAAAGGAGAGCAAAAGGACACTGCAACCACTACAGCCTTGCCCCAAGCACCTTCTATCCAACAAAAGCAGGTCGACAAGGTTGCAGCAAAGCATAAATATTCATTTTTCACACCGTCCTCTCATGTATCTCGACTTGTTGAACAACCTCAAGCTCTACAGGTTCTTGATATACTTCCACAAACTGAGCAGCACGACGTCTCCAGCAAGACAAGCAGCTCACCAAGATGCAGATTCAACAAATGCTTTTCTTTCTCCCCTAAGAACCCAACGCAATGGATACCATTTCTTTCTAAGGAGGGGAGATTGATCTAGGTGGATATCGGTGGCCACCCACCTTTTCTAGATGGCTCAAAACAACTTTATGGCAATTTTGGCAATTTACTATTTTTAGCAGGTTTTAACTTCCTGGGCCATTTTGAGGGCCTAAATGAAGGTTTTTCGAGATCGAGGTTCTCAAACATAGACAAAGGCATTATTGAGTCCCCAAAATGAATCTCCTTGACGATACCTTTCCAACAAGCTATCATACGCCTAAAAAAAAGATCGTATGCAAAAGTTACGGCCCCGGGAAGTTGATGTACTAACTTACCCAAACGGGGCCCACATGACTTTTGGTGCTTCATCTCCTAGGGTTAGGTTTTTGGATGTCTAGGAATTTTGGCATTCCTGTTTATTGTAAAAGTGCCTTTAGAGCCTCATTGTAATCATCTTCTTACAAATGCGAGTAGCCGTCACATCTCTTCTCAGAGATAAGCTGCCACCATTCTAGCGAGTCTTTCACTCTGTATTTTTATAGTCTCTGTACATTTCTCTGATTAATAGAAATTTTGTATTACTATATATGTGTGTTTATGGTTGCATCTCTGATACATTTCTGTTATATTATTGAATATCTGCAATATCTCTGTGCATTTATTTATTATATCTCCACTCTCATTTCGTGCCGAAAATAGTCCGGATCACTTTGATTGTTGGGAACTGAGGAAGAAGAAGCTTTGTGAGAATATATGACTTGAAACTGTGATTGCTGGGAACTAAGGAAGAAGAATCTTCGTGTGAATATCTGACCTGAAACTGTGATTGTTGGGAACTGAGGAAAAAGAAGCTTTGTGCAAAGACCTAACCTGAAATTGTGAAAGCTCTATGCGTAGATACGTCGCTCTAGTGCACAATATTATACTTGATTTGTGAAGCTATGTGCTAAAGAAGTAAGTATGATCTGAAGAAAAGAGGTAAGATCTGAATGCTTTGTGCTTTGATAAAGGTAAGAATAGTGAAAATTTTTAAGAACTGGAAGCTTTGTGCTCTGCTAAAGATACGATTAATGGAAATTTTTGTTTCTAAAGTATGGATCTAGGTATGTTTGATAAGATTTGTACTATCTTGAAAAATAGGGCATTGATAGAAGAAAGAGGATTTGATATGAATAAATCTGGTAAGAATAGTGAAAGATATGTTATACCTATGCATAGAGAGAATGTTTGGACTAGCAAATGGATGCAAGATCCTAGAAATAATTTTTTGCAGGTTAGCTACCATGATCCTAGTGCGTAGTACAGGAAATGTTGGGGATCATTTAAGAGAAAGAGAGGATTAACTCTTTGTTAAAGTTGTAGAAGACCAGGACATCTGGCTAAGGAATGCCCTGGTAGAAGACCTAGTTTCCTCTGTTGTAAAGCTATGGAACATGAAGTATTGGATTTCCCTAGAATGATTGCTAAAGTTGAAAGAATGAATATGAACCAAGAAAACCCTAAGGCAGATCCAGAAACCAAGATTATGACAGAAACCCAAAAAGGATCAGAGGAAGTATTAATACAGATGCAAGGAGCCCTGAATGACCACCGACATGTCAGTTTATCAGAGGTCTTTAAAGAAAAAAGTACATTGAAGCAATAATAGGAGAATTCGATGTTGATTTTGTTCTAGATGAGGAAAAATAGGTGAATATCATGACCAAAAGAACTTGATAAATTCTAGGAAATCCTGCTATGATTCCTTCATTAGGAGGAATAGGATTATTCATAAGAAAGCTAATAACCCTATGTGGAAGACTTACCAGGATATCTATGAGTGCTCGTGGAACATCGACAAAGGAATTATTTTAAGTTGTTAAATTTATTGAGAATAGCGCTCCATTTGCTATGTTATTAGGAAAACCTTGGAATGAAGGAGATCATGCCAGAAGAAAAGAAGAGGAAATCCTAGAGCAAAATAAGTAAGAGTTAAAATATTTCATAACTAGGAGGATTTCACATTTGATTGAAGAAAAGGATAACCAAGCAAAGTTATTTCAAACCAGAGATTTGGATGTCAAAGTAGGAAGAACACTAGGAGATTCACTGAAGACTGAAGTACCTATTCTAGATACAGATGAAGCATTACACTTGATTTCTAGGAAGGAACCTCAACAACACGAAGTTACTCTGCCAAAAGAAGATAAGAATCAGAATGGAAAAGGGAATCTTGAGACGAAGCTCACTGGAAAGAAGGCTAGAAAAATAAGTAAGAAGAGAGCTAAGATTGAAAAGTTATAGAAGGTTCTCGAGGGAACTTCGCAGAAGGAAAATTTGCAAAATTGGATCTTTGTCGAAATATCATAACAACGTCACATGGAACTTCACCATGGTGAAGCAATATAGTCATTAGATACAGTATAACCATTCGACCGATAGCTCAAATGGGTAGAAAGGAATTATGGTCAGAAATTTCACCACCAGACCATTGGGACCGCACGACAATGGACATAACTGAGTTAATGAAGGATTCTCGCCTGTTGCAAGAGATCCATTACCAAGTTATCTATTTATTCCATCATGCCATGCAACAAGAACACTTTTTCCAATCATGATTATTAGAGCTCACAGCATAGTTGATTTCTCACAGTGATCTCCACGTTAGTGCCATCTATCCCATTGCATTGAACAGTTACTCTTCGAACGTGAGACATTCAAACACGAGCATGCATGTCGGGCGAGCTTAGCGTTGCAAAGAAAATTGTCGAAGAAGTTCTTATTGAAAGAGTAATGTCTGAAAGAGTGATGTCTAAAAGTATTCAAGTGTCATCGATGAGAGGACTGCAAGCCTCTCCATCGACTGCTCGCGGAGCCGGATCATCCCGACCATCAGTAAAAAAGAGAACTAAACATAGATATGACCTAGCCAATGCGAAGTTGATCCCATCCATATTGTCAGATTACATCCCACCTCTGGTTGGGGCAGTCATTTGAGATAGTGTACCAAGAGAATTCAAGTACACCATGATTACTGCGTACCTCCCGAAGGGGATACACGTAGTTCACGCACAGCATGATAATATCACAGCATTGAAGTTCAATGACTTCAACCTCGGAGATCGCAAAAACTACAATATGCTTTACCTGTATAAGTACTTGACCAAGAAGAAGGGGAAGAACTCAAAGATAATCCCTCAGCCATGGATGATGAACCTTGCGCAGTCCACTCTGTTAAATGTCATGAAGATTCCACACTTCAGAAGGCACCAGGAAGTGAATTCTTCTGTCAAGTTATTGCTTTCATGTTACCATGGCAGCTACCTATGGACAGACCATCGTATCAAAGTCGACCTGATGTTGATCCATAGGATCACAGGCTTGAGTATGAAAGGACCCGATCCACAGGAGTTCTATCTAGGAAAAGCCACAGACTGCTCACTAGCACAGAAAATCAAGGATACATATGGCGATGTCGAAAAGGGAACACGAGGCTACAAGGCAGCCTCCATCTAGAATGGAACGGTACACCTTGATTATCATTTAATTGCAGGAAAGTTAGTAAGGAAGAACAGACCTATGCAGGTCATAGGCTTTGTTGTTGACCTCGCGGGGAAGTGTGTAGAAGGTTTTCATATGAACTGGGCAAAGTACCAGGTGAATCAGTTGGATCTAGACTACCGCAAAGCCCAGGATCAAGGCTAGGAGTTCCATTTCAGCTGCCTCCTGATTCTTATCGCCTTTGTTTCCTGGGAGATGCCGGAAGGTGCAACCTTCCCAGATATTGAACCATTCGAGCCACTTGTTGTGAAGTTTTTCACGATATGGTACTCGAGTGATATGAACAAGCAGTGGCATTCAAACATTGTTTTTCACACCTACTACCTTCATCTGAAGAGATCCATAGAAGTAGAACCTCGCATGACTCCGAACACCTTACAGACATTTTGACCTCTGATGAAGTTCTTGTTGATTAAGGTTGGTTGTCATTGATGTCAACCCTTGAAGAAATCCTTGTAGCACAAAGGTTTGGGTAATGGACCTGTTGGCAGCCATTTCACATTTTTATCTTTTCCTTACGAGCCGCCTACACAAGGGTTTTTGAACCCTTAATACTTATCACAATCTTTTGAGTAAAACGACATGATTATTTTGCGCATTTGCACACCTGCCTTTTGTTTTTGTTTTCACAACTACAAGCGTGAAAACCTTGAGTTGGAAGTCACGTCGATGGCATTAAAATCATCACTAGATTATAATCTTGTTCTATGGTCATTTCACCTATAACTCAATGACAGTCACACAGTTGGCAAGACACCAAACCTTTACTCACTTTGCATTTTTGTTAATTTTATAAGTTTGTGTTGCAGTGGTGTTCTAGTGATTGTGATCGAGTCCTTGATACAATCCTGGTGTGATGTTCTATTGTCTTTGATCAAATTCCTTGGTGCAATGGTTTCATACGACGCATAAATTCTATCCTTGGTTCTATATTCAAAATGATTTTTCTATTTTAAATCATACAAACACTATTGTTTGTGCAAATATTCGGGTCGACTTATCATGGTTTTCAATAGTTGTTTGATTGGCATGTCGTTTACATTGCTTTTACCACACACCAATAGTGATTTGAATCACCATAGTGCCGTCGATTGTACATTTCGATATGAATGTTTTGCATGGGTTTGTTTCACTCCACCACCCTCACACACTTAGGCATTAATGCCTTCCTTGTATCTCGGGCTACCTCTATTGGTTTTGGGGAAACTTGTGAGCTTTTGGTTCTACGTATACCCTGTCCGTTTACCCTGCTCACTGTGTGCTCTCTCCTATGGCACCTGTAGTGCGCATAGAACCTAATGGAATCCAAACGCTGCTGCTATTTGACAACGCTCATGAAGACCTGGAGAATAGTGGTTGGTTATTTTTTATCCAAAAATTTGAGGGTTTCAATCTCACGGTCGCCCAACAGTTTTCCCTCACATTCGATGGATTTAGGGCCAAGGTTGGAGACATCCAACTGGAATTAACCGAAGAATTCCTCAGTTCAGCTATGGGTTTGCCATCTAAAGGGCAGAGGTGGTTTAAGAATTCGAAAGTGGATGAAGTTCCATGGCCACTCCTATTCACATCGAGGAAAATTGTCAGTTGTGACATAGGTATGCCTGTCACTGCCCTCAAGCCTAGGTGGCATGATTTATTAGCCATTATTAAGAAATTTGTGACTTGAGAAGGTCGTTATGGGTTAGTGTTTCTTTACCATCTCCGGTTGCTTATGAATTCCATAGACTTCCCTCTGAATATGCCTCACTACCTCCTACGCAGTCTGTATAAAATGTCGAAATGGTTTAAGAGGGAGAAGGTTGATAGTAGCCTCTTCCATCACTGCTTGATCAAAATCATTATCGTTTATCATTTAAGGTTGTCATGACTATTGGCAAGCCTTCTTATTAAGGAATGGATTTGCCACTCCTGAATGTCTTCAAGTGGGCAAGGTCGTGGCCACTGAAACCTTTGTTGGGCCTGCCGTGCCACCTCCTACCCTCCTACCCACTATCAAACCCTCAAACTGCCCCAACATCGACCTACCCGATACCATGCCTAACCAGTGTTCTAAAGACAATATCGTTAAGAGGCCTGTAAGGAAGAAGGGAAAGGGTAATACCGATGTCAATAGTAAGGGAAAGAAGAATGCACGATTGATATCTAGATGTTCTCGGAACAAGCCCAAACAAAACACTGACCAGAAGCCTATTGTTTTGAGAGAGGATTCAGACTCTGAGATTGAATGCTTTTTGGTCGAGGAATACCCATATTCACACGGTCTTTGTTCTGTTTATCCCTACGACTACGTATCCAACCTCCCACTGTGCCTCAAGGATGACCCTAACTTCCCGGGAATTAAGTTTCACAGTGGAACCCCTGGTAATTTAAAAGAACCCCCACCTGTAGTGGCTCAGCCCGATCAACCACCATGTACTCAATGCAATTCTTGCCTTGAACGTTACTACACGGATGTTCCTCTGTTGCAATCTAAAATTAAATCATTGGAGGAACGGGTTACTCTGTTGTCAAAGGAAAATGACAGGCTACAAGCTTACGATAAGAAGCAAAAGACCACGGGTTTAATCGTATTCAGAAATTTTGAGGAAGCTACTGCCTTTGTTAACTCAAATTTATCCTGACCGAATCATTTTCCTACAGCCCAGGTATGTTATTTCAACATCGATTTTTGAATGGTTTGGTATGAATTAGCATAGCCGATTGTGTTTGCTTTGAATTAGTTCTGTTTTGTTTGAATAGATTCAAAAACGATTATGTTTATTTCGAATTACCAAGAATGATTTCGTTTTTGTATTTGAATTAGTACAAAAGATTTCGTTCTGAATTAGCATAAACTATTTTGTTTGCATTGATTTGTTTGCTAAAATCGAATATAGATATGTTTTGATTGAACCGATTTAATGCGATTTCTTTTACTGAATTGGCTCTGAGTTAGTTTGATATAGTTTTTTTTTGTTTGTATTGATTCAAAAATGATTTTGTTAGTTTTTGTATTGATTCAACAATGATTTTGTTAGTTTTGAATTGACATAAACGATTGTGTTTGTGTTAAATTAGTACAAAGGATTTCTTTGCTAAATCGATTATAGTCTGTTTCGATTGAAATTGATTCAAAAACGATTTCGTTGGTTTTGAGTTGGCATAAAAGATTTGGTTACTTTTAGTGTGAATGATTGGCTTTGCTTTGAATTAGTAATTAAGAGTTTTTTGATTCACCATATACATTTTTGTTATCATTTGGATTGATTTAAAATGATTTTGTTTGTAAATATGACCAGCTACATAATCGTGAGATTCTGTAGCTAGTCATAAAATTTGGATTTTGTTGATTTTACAATTAAAACATTATCTAAAATTGTCTACTTTTGCCTATCTACAAGTACATACGAATTTCAATGGGAAATTGGACATGCTGTGGCAGTTTAGAACATGCTTTTTGTTATATAGTTTTGTTTTAAGTTGTTAGTATTAGGTAGAAATAGAGATTTGGGAGATTGTTCCCATATTTTTTGCAGACAGTTTTTGATAATTCCCACATGGATGTTTTACCCTGTGGCCTTTATATACTCATTATTTTTGTAAACAACCCATCACTTTTGGGAGAACAAAGACTATGAACTTATGATTATACAGACTCGAATGGAAGTGGATCTTTTGTAACAACTTTAGCTTTCAATTTATCATAGTTTCGTCCAAGTTTTGTGCATTTTAATTTGTGATCAAGTTATTGACTACTTTAGATATCAAGACTTGTTATAGGTGATGTGTTATGACTTAAATTTTGTCCATATTTGATGTGTCTCACTTTACTCACAGTAATCACTCTGTTTGAATTTAATTAACAGAAGGTTTATCTTCTTAATTAAATGAACGATTATATGCAAATCTTCGCACTGGGATTTATCTAAATGTGATGATCTGTAAACTTTAAGATTGTTGTTGTTTTATGTCTTGTTTGTTTTGTCATTCATATTCAAAGAGAATTGTTGCTTCCTATTTCCAAGAATCTTGTGGAAAATCTGGTGCAAGTTTCCTGCCATCAAACAGCTAAATCAGGTACTGTGCACAGGACAAATAGGAAACGTTACTTCAAGTCAGTTTGTTATTTGCAATTTAATAGTTAATAAATTTGAGAATTCTCAGTAGTTTAGATAGATATATAGTTCATATTTACATTTAGGATTATTATTTTAATTTCTCATCTTAGATAGTTTTCATTTTATTCCTTTCTCATAAAAATTATAAAAATAAAAAACAATAGTTTCGCTGTCATAATACATTTTACAAATGATTTTGTATATTTCGATTCAAATTTGTATTCTGTAAATACTGTACATATGTATTTGAGATTTAATTGTATTGATAAGATGAACATTTAATAAGTAGAACGATTTCTCTATAACATTAGATAGTAAACTGTATATATATAGTTCAGATTTGTATATAGTTTGTTGTAGTTTCTTTTTTCACTTAGATTAGTTTCCTTAGCTTAGTTTCATTATCTTAGTTTTTCTTTCGTTTTCCTAGGACTTAGATCGGCCAACGGAGCCGCTAAACCCATCGAAATGGATCATCCCAAACGGCTTGGGTTATTTAGACAACCCTGGACCAGATCCACCCCTCCAGTTGACGAGCGTTCAATTTCACCCGTCAACAAATGGCGCTAGAAGGAGGGCTTCAAAATTATTAATGGCATGAGGCGGTCGTAAGACTCCTCCACCACCCAACCTCTCACCTATAGTGACAAGAAGTCATTCAAATGATAACGTCATCCTTCAAACAACAACCACATCAAACGACGATCTACAGATCACAGTTGAACTAGTAACCCCAAATCCTACAGGTGGTGACGTACAAGAGATTGTCCGCCAATCTCTCTTAAGAACACATAGTGGATTTTCCCGTTTAAGGAAACCAAATCGACCTTTGGAACAACCTTTACATTTCTCTAATATCAGAGAACAACTTGGAGTCACTAACCTCACTTTAAACCCTACAGACCCAATCCTCACTCCTGCTACAGGAGGATCTAGAATACCACCCTCACCACCTCCATCATCTCCTTCTTCTTCTAGAGAAGACTCTTCTGACGAAGGCAGTTCCCTTTCTCATCCTTCCACACCGCCTACACCAATGGCCAACCAGAACAATCCTGCCAGACCCTGGCTCGAACAGGATGCAGTAGTCGTACCTAGGCCTCAGCATCCCTTACCCAAACATCCGGAGAAGTGGCTTCCCAAGTTTTACCCTGACTCTAAACAGATCGTCGAAGATAACATTAAAAATTTTATATTAGCCATTATACTCCGTAATGTCGAGCATGAAGACGTAGTCTATAGGTTGTTCCCCTATACTTTCGAGGGCAATGCCTCTACCTGGTACTTTGCCTAGCAACCCCATACCATCGTGTCTTGGGAGAAATTTGAATCCTGCTTTCTAGAAAAGTTCAGAGACGATAAGTCTCCAGAAGTTCTAGTTATGGAGCTTTCTAGTTTAAGAATGAACCCCAAAGAGAAAATCAAATACTTTAACCAAATATTCTTAACACTAAAGAACCGAATCCCTATGGACTCGATGCCTGTCGAGAATCTTATCATAGCATACTATACTAAAGCCTTGCATCAAAGTATATCCATTTGGGTAAAACGATCTAAGAAATCCACGTTTTTAGAGGCCTTCGAAGAGGCCAGCCAGATTGAAAAAGACATCTTTAGTTTAAAAGACACTACTAGCAACGAAACAAAAACTAGTTCATCTTCCAAAAAGAAGATCGAAATCCTACCTAGACCTGTTCAAAATAAAACACAACCTGAAAGCTCGGATTTAGAAAACTTAACTAAAGTCATTCAAAAACTGTTAAATCAAGTTATAGATTTGAAAAGGACGACCGAAGAATCTTCTTCGATAAAAGGGCCTTACAAACCCCCGTTCAGGAAGCCTTTTCCCACCAGCCGACCTAATCCAAATACCGAGGGCCTAAATCTATAAAGTCTACAATTTGCCCTTCAAACAATTCTAGAAGCCCAGGATAACTTGATACCTCCTGAGATTTCTGAGGAGGTAGTTGAACAAGAGACAGTTGAAGAAGAGGAATCTTCTCCAAACATTTTTTGACACTTCTCGAATAGCATTTTTCAAGCTAATTTCGAGACGGTTCATCCCTACAATACTAGGAGTAAAACAACAAACAAATCTTCTTCCGAAAACACTACGACCTCACCCCCAAAACAATCTAAACTAGATGAGACTAAACAAATTCATGTAAACCCCAACTTAGATTATGATTTAGTTGAAGATCTAAAAAAGTTAAGGGCTAACATTTATGTTTATGAATTATTGAAATTTCCGTTTCTGCTACAAAAAATGTTACAGAATATCGCAGAGAATAGCAAAAACGGTAATTCAAGCAGTAACAAGGTTGTTCAAAAAAAGGTTCCTCAAAAGACTTCCGCTAAGAATAATTATGATCTTCACGAGAAGGGAAGCCTTCCTGTAAATAATGTAACAAATGTAGACAAATTAGCTTTAGAGACTGCGAGTAAAAAGCCACAAGCTTCCACCCTTAGTACTCACAGAAATGTACCTCCATTTTTGTTAACTTTCGAAATCTTTAATAGAAACATGCACAATTGTATGGTATATTCAGGAGCGTCATCCAATGTAATGCCATGGTCTGTATGTCAGAAGATTAACGTCGAAGTTGAACCATCCACTTTAAAAATTATCCAACTTGATCGAACTAGTGTTAAAGTTGTAGGCAAATTAAGGAATGTGCTTATTAGATTATCATCTAACCCCAAAGTTCATCAAATGATTGATATTATTGTTGTGGATATTCCGAAAGTTTATGGTTTGTTTCTAAGAAGAGACTGGTCAGAGCAGCAACATGGCTATTTCGCGACGGATTGGTCTCACCTATGGCTTCCAGAGAACGGCAAGCCCAACAAGATCAAGGTAAATCGTGAACACTACCTAAAGTTCATAGTCACAGATTTAAATGATCCTAATGATCCATTTACGCCTTCTGCCGATTCACCCGAAATACAAGGGATGGATACCTTTTTCGGCAATTTCATGGCCGAGACTTCATCTATCACCAACCCAAAACAACAATCCGAGGTTGTAGCATATGTGCAGCCAGTAGCTTCTACACAATGGTCTCATGCACCCGATGAAAATCAAATATGGTCTATTTACTTTGATGGGTCAAAGTCCAAGGAAGGAGTTGGTGCAGGATGCGTTATTATCGATCCCTCATGTAAAAAAACCCTGATTGCATGTAGGCTAGAATTTGAATGTACTAATAACACAACAGAATATGAGGCTTTATTGCAGGGCCTCAGAAAAGAATTAGATATGAACATTCAAAATTTGACTGTCTTTGGCGATTCTGAAATCGTGGTTAGACAGGTAAGATATTCTATCCACTGTCTGTCTCCACATCTTAAAAGCTACCAATCTGAGGTATGGAATTTAATGAATAAGTTTTCTTCTTTCAATATAAATTATATTCCTAGATTGAATAATTATGAAGCTGATCTATTAGCTAACGTAGCTTCCAAACTCTTTCCTGCAGAAGGTTTGTCCTTGAATGCATTCTCTGTCGAACTATTGTTCAGGCCATCCATTCCCGACAACATCATGAATTAGAGAGTCTTCGACGACGATCAACAGATTATTAGCTTCCTACATATGGAAAAAACTTTCCAAGGTGCAGTGATCGATGAATGCACTCATGACGACAATCTACATGATTTCACAGTAATACCAGATCCTAGGTCTCCTGAATCTTCATCGGACATGGTAAATTCGATCCCTAAATCCGTAGTTAGATTAGAATTTTTTTACGATCTTCAAGATAAATTCAAAAAATCGATCAACTGTAAAACAAATAGTTCCTCTTTATCATATGAAAAAGTAAACTTGGGAACTAATAACAATCCACAGTGCATTAATTTAGGGGTGGGGTGTTCTGAACAAGAGAAAGTCGCATTTATTAAATTGCTTAAGGAATTCAAAGATGTTTTTGCGTGGACATATGATGACCTTAAAACTTTCGACCCTAACATCATACAACACGTCATTCCTATGAAACCCCAAACCTTACCCTTCCAACAAAAGTTAAGAAAAATGCACCCTAAGCTCGAACCGACCGTCAAAAAATAAAAAAATAAACTCTTGAATGCTAAGATAATTTTCCCAGTTAGGCACATGCAATGGGTTTCTAACCTTGTCCCTGTCTGGAAGAAAAGTGGTGAAATCTGACTATGCGTCAATTTCTGAAACCTTAATAGAGCATCTGATAAAGACAACTACCATGTCCCACCCATGGAACAGATCCTTCAATAGGTATCTAGTTCTGAAAGACTATCCTTATTGGATGGTTTTTCAGGGTACAACCAAGTCTTGATGTCTCCTCCAGACCAACTTAAAACTACTTTCCGCACTCCATGGGGCACCTACGCTTATAGGAAAATGCCCTTTGGACTGATTAATGCTGGTGCCACTTTCCAGAGAGCAATGGACATCGCTTTCTGAGGCTTAATCAATAAATTCGTCATAGTTTACTTAGATGACGTTACTGTATTTTCTAAAAACAAACCTGATCATCTAGCTCATTTGAGAGTTGTTCTACAACGATGTCGTAAATACAACATTTCCTTGAATCCAAAAAAATCTATCTTCGCAGTAGAACAAGGTAAACTCTTAGGATTTATTATGTCAATCAAAGGGATGATTATCAACCCTGAAAGGACTCAAATCATCTCAAAACTCCCCCCCCCCCNTCATCCAAAAAATCCATGCAGTCTTTCTTAGGCCAGATAAACTTTGTCAGGAGATTCATCCCCAGTTTCTCTGAAATGGTGAGACCTTTACAGAATTTAATTAAGAAAGACACACAATATCATTGGGAACCCTTAGAAAATCAATCTTTCAATTCAATAAAAAAGTCCATAATAGACGCTCCTTCTCTCATGAGCCCCGACTTTTCACAAGACTTCACGCTCTACACATTTTCTTCTGACCGCTCCTACGCTATTGTCCTAACTCAAAAGAACGCTGAAAACAATGAAGTACCCATTGACTTTATGAGCTCTGCGTTCAAAGGTGCGGAACCTAATTACCCAACAGTAGATCAACAAGTCTGCGTTGTTTTTAAAGTAGTTAAGCACTTCTGATCTTATCTTTTGAAATCTAGGACGAAAATTATTGTCCCTTACCCAGCCGTCAGGAATTTGTTAGTGCAGAAAGAACTAGGTGAAAAGAGGGTGAACTGGGTTACCTCCTTACAGGAGTATGACATAGAAATCACCCCAGCTCAAATAGTGAGAGGCCAAGGGTTATGCAAGTTAGTTGTTGACTCAGCAGCAGGACAACAAGAAGAAAACGACATGTCAAACCTAGGACAGCACAATCAAAATTCATTTTGTTGTGCACAAAACTCTGTCAGTCCCTGGTGCTATCACTCCAAGAAACCCTTTGTGGTTGCAGACCAAAGGTGCTTGGTAAATTAGAAATTATGGTTTTTATATATATGGGACAATGGGGTCTTCAATGGTTTGTATGAGAAACAACTCATCATACTTCTAAAGATAAAGTGCTTTCAGTAAACAATAACCAGATCAAATAATTGAAAGAGAGAATGGAGAAAACTATTCTTGATTTGCCAATACTAATGAAAGTAGGGCCTAATACAAGACAACGAGTAATCCTTTAGTTTCAAGCCAATGAATTCAACAAAAAGGTAACAGTCTTTATGAACTAAAATCAACTGGAATTAAAGTACAGAGAATGAAAAATGGACAATTCTGGTATTGTAAACGAAAGGAAACTCCACTTTATTTATGCAAAAAGAGTCTATACAATATCATGAAAATGTATCCCAGTTTGAACCCTTGCTTCATATCAAAAACAGGCATTTACAGCCTCTTACAAAAATTTATACAGATCCTAAAAACATGGATCTGTATTTAATAAGGACAACTCAATTCTATCTAAACAACTTAAAAATAAAGTCTTTAACAACTAAACTTAATAGTCGAACTGTCTTCAATCTCCAAAATCGCCATATGCATCCTTCAGCTCCTGGTATCTACAGTGTGGTGAAAAATAGCAGGACACCTGTCTTTGACTGTTGGATTTCCCAACGTTTATGATCGATTTTTGAGGAAATGGTTTTGCATGTGTTACCAAAATTCTCTCGAATCCCTGATGCTGAACCTTTTGCATGTGATCTGATAGCCCAATGATACACTGGAGCTCGCTCAAAACCCGTTTGGAATGAACTGTCGTATCATTGGCTTCAAAATTACTTTTACAGCTTTCAACAGCGCACTCGTTTATTTTTCGTGAGTTAGCTGTTGAAAGCCGTCACTTTCCACAGCTAACGGGTCATAAAGTAATAGCTTTGCGCTGGTGAAAGTCCCGATTGCGCTCAAAATGAGTTTTCGCATCCAAAATTTGATTTCAACAAAACTCAGTGAATCTCTGATTTCTCACCTTGCATATTAACGACAACTTGAGCGAGTACCTTCAGATCTGGATGGGTTTTTTGGCTCAGTTTTTGTTTCAACCTCCTTATCTTCCTTTTGAGACGTTTGGAAAGCCACCACAAGTTGTTGTAGTCTTTGGTGAGCTTTTTCTTCCTCTTCTTCTCTCTAACACTTTCTTTAGCCAATCTTTCAAACGTAGCATTGGTCTTGGCGAAGTTATCAGATAACTTCTTATACCTTTCTTTAATCACCTGCTCCAAGACCTCTTACTGGGCAATTACCTCCTTGAGAAGCTTGATCTTCTGAGACTTCTTTGATTTGGAGTTTTTTTAAGATTCTCCCTGTTCTGTCTGATTGAAGGTTTCATAGTTCTGTGCACACTCATTTGACTGCTCAGGACTCTTGGTGATAGGGCATTGATCTTGTTGCTCTGATTCTGAATCTGAATAGGGCAATTTTAATATATTCTTCCCTGTACTCTGCTCTGTAGGATGCTCTGTATTCCATTTTGTGTTATTTTCTATGGTCTGCTCAAAATTTAACCTTTTCTTTGACCTGAGGGGATTTACTCCAAAAATTATGTCCTCTGTAGGTCCTGGCAGGGTCCTTCTTTTTCTTGAACTGCTTTGAGGAGAGGATTGTTTATTTGAACTCTTCACCTGTTCATTTGCAATCTGGTTTTGTGTTTCAAAACCTTCCCAGAATAGGAAATGTTCCCAGATCCTTCCCTGTTGTTTCAATTCCTCCATGATAATCAATTTTATGAGGCTGAAGTGACACAGAGTAGTTTTCATGCTCAAGGGTTGAGCTCTAATCTTCTTGCAAACCTTAGTCAAACTTTTATGTAGGAAATAAGGCAAATTAAGAGGGGTCTTGACTGTGAAATGATCCAATAGTTTGAAGTGGTACATCATCAGTTTATCATATTTTCCCTCCGAGGTAATGTATAATTGGATACCTTTGAACAATTCCTTCCATTCTTCATCTAGATAAGAAACTAACATACCCTTTTTCCATGCTTTGTGCCTGTACCCCTCTTTCAGATAAACTCTAAAATCCAAATTTTTGGGAGCAGTGTTTTTAAACCAGCTCTGACCGGTTCTTGGTAAATTTGTAGCTGCGGTAATGACAACCTCATCCACTCTAATTTCCACAGACCCGATGCGAGATTTATTGCCATCGAAAGTCTTGGAAAAGGCTTCTGCTGTAGCCTAGTGGCAACCAACTTGCAATCTTTCGACGAACTCAATACACCCTGCATTCGAAAAATGCTTCTGGACTTCGGGATGTGTTTGTAAAAAGGACAGGTTATCCAGCTCTCTCTTGAGTAGAGAACCACTGCGTTTTCTCACCATTCTGTAACTCGAAAATCCTGACAATTTGTAACCCCTGCAACTGCCAGTCGAGCCGAGGTTCTGCATTGTTAAAATCAGTTCAGGCTTTGGCTCTGTTTTGAAACAAATGAAACTTCAACAGACTTCCTAGCACAATGTGTGATATGAAAACCACAATTCGATTTGATATTGTCAGGCCGGCGGTACCTCCTCTGTACCTGCACTACTGAACTCGAACTTGCCATCCCAAATGCCATGAGTGTTGAGCGTGAGTTTCTGAGCTGAATTCACATCACAATCCTATTCTGGCGTGCAATATTGAGTTTCCATCATTACCCACTCTCATCAGCACATAATTTGGATTTGCCTTACGTGGGGTGATCATATCATCATTACCTTCAGACGTGGATATCACGCACGTGATTCCCACTTTCTTCAACAACAGCCCGTGAAAAACGCCTCTGTCAGCTGTTCATACTTGCCACTTACGCCAGCACGTGACCTCGTGGAAAACCCCTGTTACCTGTTGAAAGTCTTGACTTTCAACAACGCGCGACCTTGTGAAAACCGCTCCATAGCTGCGGAAAGTATGCACTTTCAACAACGCACCTCTTTGTAAAAAGCACTTCTTAGCTGTGGAAAGCATGCACTTTCAACAACGCACGACCCGTGAAACTGATCCTTGCACATTTGAAATTTGCCACTTTCAATAGCGCAAAGGCTTATGGAAAGTGCTCCTTAGCTGCTGAAAGTCGCCACTTTCCACAGCGCACATTCAACTTTTGGACATACATTAGCTGTGGAAAGTGGATAATGTAAAATTTTGAAAAGAAGACTTTATGGGTCAAATTATTTTCTAAGACAAAACCAAAACCTATTTTTTTGCAGCTATAAAAACTAAAGAATAACTTGAGGACACTACCGATAGCCATGCTATCCACTACAAAATTCAACCCAAAGGACGGTTTCATTTTGGGAGTTAACATTTGGCTCCAACTGGGATGGGCATCTCCCTGTGAGGTGACCAAGAACCTAGCTAGACTCAATAGCCTTATTGCAATTTGAAACAGACATTTGAAAAATAGTTGCTATTACCATTGGGCATGGAGTTATTTGAATGATAGAAATAAAGAAAACAAAACTGAAAAAGAAAATATGTACAAGAAGAACCTGACTTCAAAGGAAGCTTTATGAGAAATAGATCTTCAGGAAGCGCCCGTTGAAAGGGCCCCCTGATACTAGCTTGCCTGAAAGAGTTTGTAGAACAAAGGTATTGTTCTATTGCACCGTTGTTATGACAAAAGGACCTATCCAAAGAGCCTCAAATTTTCTGTGTTTCCCTTTCTTCTGCCTTGCTGCATCCCACTTTAAGACCAAATCCCCTGTTTTGAAGACATATGATTTGAATTTCTTGTCAAAAGTTTGCTTGATCTTTTCCTGACGTAATTCAGTTTTTTCCAAGAGCTGCTCTCTATCTTGTTGCAGTTCTACCAAATTATGGATCCTCCTAGTCAAATCATTTGATTCAGAATAAGTTTCTTGTAAGAATTTAGCAACCGGTAATGCAAGGTGAACATGAAATATGGCCTCAGTACCATATACCAACTTGAAAGGATATGTACCAATTGATTTCTTACATGTTACCCTGTCAGCCCACAAGGCAAACTTCAGTTTGGAATCCCAACCTATGGCATTTTGTTCAAGCAGCTTCTTTATGATTCTGGCTAAAATCTTGTTTGATGACTTAGCTAAACCATTCCCTTGCGGATAGTAGGTTGTGGAATGTAATAGATGAATTCCCAGCTCTTCACACAATTTCACCAAGTGTTTATCTTTGAATGCAGCAGCATTATCTGTGACCAATCTCTTGGGGCAGCCAAATCTGGCAAATATGTTCTCCTGCAGAAAGTTTATGATGACAGTGTGATTGGCGTTCCGGGTGGGAATAGCCTCAATCCACTTTGTAAAGTAATCGGTGGCAACCAGGATCCACCGATGCTGACCACTAGAAGGCGGATGAATCTCACCTATGAAGTCCAGGCCCCACTGCTGGAAAGGCACTGTGACTACTATAGGTTTGAGAGGAAGGGACTTCAGTTGTTGTTTACCTTCAAATCTCTGACATTTGTCACATATTTTCACAAACTCATATACATCTGAAAATAAGGATGGCCTATAGTAACCAGATCTTAAGATCTTGTGTGTTGTGGTTTTCCAATAGTGATGTCCTCCGCATTCACTATTGTGAAGTTCACACATGACTTTAGCTACCTCCTCTTGATTTACACACCTCAACAACAAACCAATGGGATTCTTCCAGAACAGCAAATTATCATTGATGCAGAAATTTATAGCTCTGAGCTTCAAAGCCCTTATTTGAGTCTTTGTCAAATCTGATGGGACTGATAAAGTCTGCAGAAACTGAATGATATGGTTGTACCACTTACAATCATCTAGATGAGATGAAACCTGCATTCCCTCACCTTCTTTGTTCTCTGAAGACGGAACATTTTCTGCATCAATACTCATCAGATTTATGTCAAACAGCCTGCAATTCTCCTAAGCCAGGATTTTGGCAAGACCCTGGCCTTTCACTAGATTTGTTGGTTTGATTTCAACATCGAACTCAATCAATCTGGCTATCCACTTACTCCTTTTTCCATCAATGTTAGGTTGGACAAGAACATCTTTAACTGAACTGGAGGGAACAAAAGTTATTACCTTTTCCTGAAGAATGTAGACCCTGAAAGCTTTCAGTGACTTGACAAGTGCATATGCTTGTTTTTCCAGCAACTCATACTTTACCTCTGCATCCCTCAAGACCTTACTAAAGAAGGCAACCGGCTGCTCTTGGTCATCAGCATTCTTCTGCAAGAGTGTTGCTGCGATCGTATCACTGGAAGCAAATGAAAAAATGTAAAATACCTTGGAGAAATCGGGGCTGATCAACACCGGGGCTGTTGTGATGGCTTCCTTGATGGCATTGAATGAATGTCTAGCTGCTTCAGTCCACTTTACCTCAGAGTCTTTCCTCAACATAGCAGTGATATGTTTTGTGAGTTCAGCAAAATTCACTATAAATCTTCTGACAAAATTAATAGTTCCAAGGAAAGACTGAATGTCTTTCTTCGATCTAGGAAGGGACAGATTTTTAATTGCTTCTACCCTCTTTGGGTCAATCTTAACCCCATCAGCTGAAACAATATGCCCAAGTAGTTTTCCCTCCTTAAGTGCAAAATTTGATTTTTTGGGATTAAGAGAGATGCCATACCTTCGACATTTCAGAAATGTCCTTCTTAAGTGCTGCAAATGAACTTTGTGGCTGCTTGAGAAAATAGTGATATCATCAAGATAAATTAGGACAAATTTATCTTTCTCCCCAACGAAAGCAATGTCCATTGCTCTTTGGAATGTCTCCCCTACATTCATCAATCCAAAGGGCATCTTCTCGTACATAAATGTACCCCATGGAGTGGTAAAGGCAGTTTTTTTCTTTGTCTTCCGGATGGACAACAATCTGATTGTATCTGGAAAACCCATCAATAAAGGACATTACCTTCTATCATGACACCTTCTGCAACATATGCTCCATTTTAGTCAAAGGTTAATTGTCTTTCCTAGAGCATTTGTTCAAATTTCTGAAGTCGACGCAGAGTCTGATCTCCCCATTCTTCTTCCTAACCAGCACAAGATTAGCAATCCATTCTGAATACCTGAGAGGAATGATAATGCGGGCGTCCAACAGTTTCTTAATTTCTTTTTCCATTGTGGGCAGCAGCAAAGGGTTGAAGGATCTAAGCTTCTGCCTGAATGGTTTGGTGTCTTTATTCAAGGGAATTTTATGTTGAATAACCTCTGTATCAAAGGTCTTTAAATCATCATACTGCCAAGCAAAGATGTCTGCAAATTCCTTCAGCAATTCTCCATAATCAACCCTTTATTTTTCAGTCAAATGTGAGGCCAAGTTGACATGTTTGGGATCTTGCTCACAGGCCACATTATACTGAAAAACATCTGACTCTTTTTTCCCGCTTTGCAATTTGACAGCCACATCATTGTTATCGAACAACCTTTCCAACGGGACCAAACCTTTAGGAATTTTGTTGGTGGACAGCTGAACTATTTCATGAGATGCAATTTTTCTCTTGAGCTTTGGCTGCTCAACTTCATTGTCATGTTCATTCTCCTGATCAATCTGCAGATCTGCTAACTCATCTATCACTGCAAGGAATCGGGTGAGTTCAACATCGTCTTCAAAAACTTTCCAAAATTTTACATTATCGGGGAGAGAAGGCCTATATTTAACTTGAATTTTGTAAGACAATTTGTGAGGTAGAGGAGGTATGAATGCACAAGAAGACACAGCCAATGAATCAGCCAATTCATTCATGGCTCTAGGTACAAATGAAATCTTAAAATATGCAAAATCACTAATTTCCTTCAGTACTTCATCTATGTACGCCTTCAGTCTGACATGCTTGGCTTGAAAGGACTTATTCACCTACTGAATAATCAAATCTGTGTCTCCAAACACCTACAACTTCTTAATGCCTTTCTCCTTTACTGCGTTCAGCCCCAAAAGTAGTGCTTCATACTCAACAATGTTATTAGTCACTTTAAAATCAAGTTTAAAGGACAAGTGAGAAGTTTTCTTAGAAGGAGAAATGAATACCACTCCTGCTCCAGCTGACTCTTTAGTGCAAGCACCGTCAAAGAACATGGTCCAGAGATCATCCTCTGTTGTTTCTGTGGGCTGAACTGTGATCGGATCTGTGGGTTTTCTGAGCAGCAATGTGTCAGGTTGTGAATCGTCAATTTGCAAGATACAAGATCCCATATCTGCGTCGACTGCATAAATAGGATGATTGGATGGATTCTTCTCATCACTGATCACATATGCCAACTGAGATTCCCTGTAAAGTATTCTGTTCACCCCTCCGAAAATAGGGATAGTAGCGTAAGAGAGATCCATTTGAAGAGTTCCACCTAGTCTCTTCATCCATGATCTTGATAGAAGGCAACTGAATTTTGGAGGTATGTCAGCCACCACTATGTCCATCACCATTGTCTTCATTGATGCTTGGGTCAAGGTTACAGCCAAATCCTTAATCATCCCAAGGCATTTGACTTTTCAAGAATCAAAGGAGAAAAGGTCATGATAAGGCTTGGTGATCTCCAGCCCAAGCTCATCCATGACAACTTTTGGCATCAAATTGTGCGAAGCACCGGAGTCCAACAAACAATTGTGCAGTGTTTTTTCATGAACGTTTAAAGAGATGTAAAAGGGAGGAAAACTTTCATCTCTGTCTTCTACCATTTGGCCCAAAGTGATGGTTGGATTATCATCATAAATGTTGAGGATATCAGTAGAATGAGATACAGATTGAGGATCTAAAGTTTTGAGGATATCTTTTTTAAACATCTCATTTTTCATCAGCTCAACAAGAAGAATAGGAATCTTAATCTTTTGTATTTCAACCTCAAAATTAAAAGAATATGGAACCTTATCAGAAGTTTTATCAGAAATCTTTACCTGACTTGAAGGGGCTTCCTGATTCTTCTATTTTTCAACAGGAGGCTGACTCTCTGGAGTTTGATGGTTGACATGGGCAGCAGTCTTCTTGGGAGGAGTTGATGCTTTCTCTTTTGAAGACTTTGTTGGCTGATCTTCTGATGTATGGTCTTTTTGGTTGACAGGGGCAGTAGTCTCCTTGGGAGGAGATAATGCATCTGCTTGAGCAGCATTAGATTTAGATCGGAGGTTGTATCTGTTCTTATCCTCTACTGTGAAAATGCCATCACCAAGGAGATCATCTTTTGTTTGTTCAGCCATTAATGATTCCTCATAATCTTGTTGTGTTATATAAGACTTCCCTGTCTCTTCTCCAACACAATGAATGTCACCTTACCCATCCTCTTGATCTTCTCCATTGTCTTCCTCCATCACTACATTCTGAAGAGGGACTTTTATCCTCTGATCTTCATTAGAATTCCTATCTCTTTGCAGAATCTGAGTTTGTGGATTATTCCTTCTGTAGGGAAAATCATTTGGATTTCTGGGGGCAAAAGCATTTGGCTATTTTTCCCTTGCTGGTTGTTGATTCTGTAGCTTCAACTTTGACATTTCAAATGTCAGACTGTCCAACATCTTAGCCATCGTTTCCATTTTGCTGTTAGAAGAAGAAGAGGACTCGACAACAGACTTCTTCCTGTCAACCCTTCCTTTAAGCTTCTGAGATGCTGTGATGTTTGACTCAACTTTGAGGGAGGCATCTTGCATTAAAGCAAGCGTGGTTGATCGTATTTCTCTAAGGATAAGACAAAACTCTGAATCAAAGGCAGCAGAAAATGTGATCTTTGCCGATGCATCACTTGGTTTAATCTCTGTAGGGATCTTACCAAACATTTTATTAAATTTCTTGATAAAATCTGAGACCGACTCTCCATCCTCCCTCTTCAAATTTCCAAACTCATAAATGTAGTATAACAGATCTCTTCTTTCTCCCCAATGCTTCAAGAATAACTCATCTAATTTTTCAATGCCAGTGATCGAATTTGTTGGTAAATCTTTGAACCACTTTCGGGCTTGGCCATCCAAACTCTGAACAAAAACTCTAGTCCACACATCTTCTTCTGAGATATTGATATTTTCGGCATAAGCGTAAAATGCTTCAATATGTTCTTCAGCAGTATACTCCCCTGCTCCTGTAAATTTTGGCATGTATTTCTGATAGTCACCGGTTGGCATGGCAGACAAGGGATTTGGCAATACAAGTGGGGCATATTTGTTTGTCAAGATTTGTTCCATTCTGGTCAAAGGGGCAGCCATGACAGTCTTGGTGATTGATACAGAAGAGGAACTTGCAGGAGATGATGGAGGATATGAGGAGCATGTAGGAGATGATGGAGAAGATGAATTGCCTGAGTTAGAATAGAATGGTTGTCTTACTTCACCCTGAGCGGAAGTTTCAGAAGTAGGTGGAAAATAAGAGGTTTTATAAAACTGACTGAGCAACAAGGCTAGATTTTCTTCTCCTTTAGAGGATAGATCATGGAGGATGTATTCAAGAACAAGCAGATTAGTGTGAGTGTATAAGACACCTTTCGAAGACTTGATGGGTGATGATTCGAAAGAAGATGAAGAAGAATTTTTTATCTGTCGGGAGGATTCTGTATTCACTTCTTTTGGATGGGATGCAATGTCAATCTCCGGAACAGAATCAGTAATAATAGAAGAAAATGAAGGTTCTTCTACCTTAGAAACTTGAGATGAACTTTCAATTTACTGGGAATTTTGAGTTTCAACAGGGGATTCAACCAAAGACTTTTTAGATATGGAAGGATGAGTGTCAGTTTGAATACCTGAATCAATTGCACTTGCAGATCCGGAAGCCTGTCTTTGTAAAGCTTTGCCCTTGCTGATGATCTTCTCTGGATCAGGAACTGATGTTGTCAATGGGACTTCTGGGTTCGCCCTGGTGTGAGCTCTTTTAGGAGCCACTTCGTTTCAATGGAGTCGCCAGATAGAAAATGTACAACCTGATAGTGTCTACTTCTTGTCTATCATCAAGAACTAGATCTATGTCGTTTCCCAGAGAAGCTGAGCTTCGATCTCCTCTCCTCATCAATGGCGCCAATTTGTTATCACTCCAAGAAACCCTTTCTGGTTGTAGACCAAAGGTGCTTGGTAACTTAGAAATTATGGTTTTTATATATATGGGACAATGGGGTCTTCAATGGTTTGTATGAGAAACAACTCATCACACTTCTAAAGATAAAGTGCTTTCAGTAAACAATAACCAGATCAAATAATTGAAAGAGAGAATGGAGAAAACTATTCTTGATTTGCCAATACTAATGAAAGTAGGGCCTAATACAAGACAACGAGGAATCCTTTAGTTTCAAGCCAATGAATTCAACAAAGAGGTAACAGTCTTTATGAACTAAAATCAACTGGAATTAAAGTACAGAGAATGAAAAATGGACAATTCTAGTATTGCAAACGAAAGGAAACTCCACTTTATTTATGCAAAAAGATTCTATACAATAGCATGAAAATGTATCCAAGTTTGAACCCTTGCTTCATATCAAAAACAGGCATTTATAGCCTCTTACAAACAGTTATACAGATCCTAAAAACATGGATCTGTATTTAATAAGGACAACTCAATTCTATCTAAACAACTTAAAAATAAAGTCTTTAACAACTAAACTTAATAGTCGAACTGTCTTCAATCTCCAAAATCGCCATATGCATCCTTCAGCTCCTGGTATCTGCAATTTGGTGAAAAATACCAAGACACCTGTCTTTGACTGTTGGATTTCCCAACGTTTATGATCGATTTTTGAGGAAACGGTTTTTCATGTGTTACCAAAATTCTCTCGAATCCCTGATGCTGAACCTTTTGCATACGATCTAATAGCCCACTGATACACTAGAGCTCACTCAAAACCCGTTTGGAATGAAATGTCGTGTCATTGGCTTCAAAATTACTTTTCCATATTTCAACAACGCACTCGTTTAATTTTTCGCGAGTTAGTTGTTGAAAGCCGTCACTTTCCACAACTAACGGGTCATAAAGTAATAGCTTTGCGCTAGTGAAAGTCCCAATTGCGCTCAAAATGCGTTTTCGCATCCAAAATTTTATTTCAACAAAACTCAGTGAGTCTCCGATTTATCACCTTGCATATTAACGACAACTTGAGCGAGTACCTTCAGATATGGATGGGTTTTTTGGCTCAGTTTTTGTTTCAACCTCCTTATCTACCTTTTGAGACGTTTGGCAAGCCACCACAAGCTGTTGTAGTCTTTGGTGAGATTTTTCTTCCTCTTCTTCTCTCTAACACTTTCTTTAGCCAATCTTTCAAACGCAACATTGGTCTTGGCAAAGTTATCAGATAACTTCTTATACCTTTCTTTAATCACCCGCTCCAAGACCTTTTGCTGGGCAATTACCTCCTTGAGATGCTTGATCTTCTGAGACTTCTTTGATTTGGAGTTTTTTGATGATTCTCCATGTTCTTTCGGATTGAAGGTTTCATAGTTCTGTGCACACTCAACTGACTGCTCAGGACTCTTGGTGACAGGGCATTGATCTTGCTGCTCTGATTCTGAATCTGAATAGGGCAAGTTTAATATATTCTTCCCTGTACTTTGCTCTGTAGGATGCTCTGTATTCTGTTTTGTGGTTTGCTCTATGGTCTGCTCAAAATTTAACCTTTTCTTTGACCTGAGGGGATTTACTCCAGAAATTCTATCCTCTGTAGATCCTGGCAGGGTCCTTCTTTTTCTTGAACTGCTTTGAGGAGAGGATTGTTTCTTTGAACTCTTCACCTGTTCATTTGCAATCTGGTTCTGTGTTTCAAAACCTTCCCAGAATATGAAATGTTCCCAGCTCCTTCCCTGTTGTTTCAATTCCTCCATGATAATCAATTTTATGAGGCTGAAGTGACATAGAGTAGTTTTAATGCTCAAGGGTTGAGCTCTAATCTTCTTGCAAACCTTAGTCAAACTTTTATGTAGGAAATAAGGAAAATTAAGAGGGGTCTTGCCTGTGAAATGATCCAATAGTTTGAAGTGGTACATCATCAGTTTATCATATTTTCCCTCCGAGGTAATGTATAATTGGATACCTTTGAACAATTCCTGCCATTCTTCGTCTAGATAAGAAACTAGCATACCCTTTTTCCATGCTTTGTGCCTGTACCCCTCTTTCAAATAAACTCTAAAATCCAAATTTTTGGGAGCAGTGGTTTTAAACCAGCTCTGACCGGTTCTTGGTAAACTTGTAGCTGCGGAAATTACAACCTCATCCACTCTAATTTCCACAGACCCGACGCGAGCTTTATTTCCATCGAAAGTCTTGGCAAAGGCTTCTGCTGTAGCCTGGTGGCAACCAACTTGCAATCTTTCAACGAACTCAATACACCCTGCATTCGAAAAATTCTTCTGGACTTCGGGATGTGTTTGTAAAAAGGACAGGTTATCCAGCTCTCTCTTGAGTAGATAACCACTTCGTTGTCTCACCATTATGTAACTTGAAAATCCCGACAATTTGTAACCCCTGCAACTGCCAGTCGAGCCGAGGTTCTGCGTTGTTGAAAGCAGTTCGGGATTCGGCTCTGTTTTGAAACAAATGAAACTTCAATAGACTTCCTGGCACAATGTGTGATATGAAAAATACAATTCGATTTGATATTGTCATGCTGGCGGTACCTCCTCTGTACCTGCACTACTGAACTCGAACATGCCATCCTGGATGCCATGAGTGTTGAGCGTGAGTTTATGAGCCGAATTCACATCACAATCCTATTCTGGCGTATAATATTGAGTTTCCATCATTACCCACTCTCATCAGCGCATGATTTGGATTTTCCTGACGTGGGATGATCATATCATCATTACCTTCAGACGTGGATATCATGCACGTGATTCCCTCTTTCTTCAACAACGGCCCGTGAAAATGCCTCTGTCAGCTGTTCATACTTTCCACTTACACCAGCACGTGACCTCATGGAAAACCCCTGTTAGCTGTTGAAAGTCTTGACTTTCAACAGCGCACGACCTTGTGAAAACCGCTCCATAGCTGCGGAAAGTATGCACTTTCAACAATGCACCTCTTTGTAAAAAGCACTGCTTAGCTGCGTAAAGCATGCACTTTCAACAATGCACGACCCGCGAAACTGATCCTTTCACATTTGAAATTCGCCACTTTCAACAGCGCAAAGGCTTATGGAAAGTGCTCCTTAGCTGCTGAAAGTCGCCACTTTCCACAGCGCACATTCAACTTTTGGACATACATTAGCTGTGGAAAGTGGATAATGTAAAATTTTGAAAAGAAGACTTTATGGGTCAAATTTTCTAAGACAAAACCAAAACCTAATTTTTTGCAGCTATAAAAACTAAAGAATAACTTGAGGACACTACCGATAGCCATGCTATCCACTACAAAATTCAACCCAAAGGACGGCTTCATTTTGGGAGTTAACACCTGGTATGACGATATAAAATTTTGTCTTGAACATGGGTCAGCCCCCCGTCACCTGGATCCCACTAAAAGAAGAGCGTTAAGATTAAAATCTTCCTCCTTTCAGCTGATTAATGGTATTCTGTTTCGTCAAAATTTTGATGGAGTAATAATGCGTTGTCTTGAGAAAGATGAAGCAGAAAAAGTCTTACTAGAATTGCATGTAGGAGAAGCTGGTGGGCATTTTGGTGGGGACACCACTGCCCATAAAGTTTTAGGAGCTGGTTATTACTGGCCTACACTCTTTAGAGATGCCCATGCATTATGTCGCAAGTGTATTATTTGTCAAAAATCATCTGGGTGGATACAAAAACCAACCTTTCCTTTGCAGCCTGTCTCAGTAGACTCCCCTTTTCAGCAGTGGGGTCTTGATATTATAGGTCCAATCAATCCACCATCCTCACAACAGCATAATTTTATCATAACAACCACAGATTATTTCACCAGGTGGTCTGAAGCTGCCGCATTAAGAACTGTGAATACCAGTCAGGTAATTGCCTTTTTAAATTCAAATATTATTACTCGTTTTGGTATCCCTGATTGCTTAGTATTCGATAACGCTTCTTATTTTTTGTCTCTTGAGATGAGCGAATTTGCTCTAGAAAAAGGAATTAAATTGAAGTATTTTTCCAGCTACTACCCTCAGGGAAATGGATTGGCAGAATCAACAAATAGGAATCTGATTAAAATTATCAAGAGAACGGTATCTGAAAATCACAAAAATTGGCATAATGCACTGTTAAATGCAATCTGGGCTGATAGGGTAACACCGAAAAATGTTGTAGGTAACTCTCCCTTCTTTCCCGTCTATGGCAGAGAAGCAATTCTTCCACCACATATTCTTCTTCCCTCACTATAGCTATCACATAAAATACAAGAAGAAGACTGTCCCCCTTTGGAGAACCGAATTAATGCTTTAGTGAAACTAGAAGAGGTAAGGGCTCAAGCTAAACGTAAGTTAGATCAGCATCAACTAGTGGTCAAAAGATGGTTTGATTCCAACTCTACCTCTGATAAGAACTTCGAAGTAGGTGACCTTGTCCTAAAATGGGACAAACCGCATGAGGGAAAGGGAGAGCATACGAAGTTTCAGAACTTATGGCTTGGACCGTTTTTAATTGCTGAGAAATTGGGTCCCATCTCTTTCCGGTTACAGAATTTAGAGGGATAGCCAGACACCTATCCGGTAAATGGCCAAGCTTTGAAAAGATATTTCGCCTGATGACAACCCTGTGTATACTGTGTAAATATTTTTTCTTTTATTTGCTTTTCTTTTATTGTTTTGGTTTGGATTTTTCCCCTTGCGCTTATCAGTTTTTTTTTTGGAAATACACATACCTGCATTTTGAACTGTTCAGATAAAGAAAATAGAAAATTCTTTCACTGAAATGACTACTGAAAAATTGTCTAAAATATCAATCATAATATACTTCTGAAATTTACAGCCATGTTGAGGAAAGACTGTTGTTTGTAAGAAGTTAACTGATTTCGATATGTGAGTGAAGCCTGTCACGATCATCCATTATCTTCTTACGCTGTCCCTGTTCCTTAAGGGAATGACTCAGAAGATGTCTCCCTGCCTTAGAAGGTCGGTTTGTAAACATGCCATCTCTTAATCTTAATGAAGGACAGTTTTAAAAATTCTTTCAAGGTCTGTAAAAATATGTCTAAAATATCATAATTTTCAGCATCACCCCGCTCAATTATATATCTTTAAAAAATAAATCATTAAAAGAGCTATGGGAAGTGCTTGTAAACCCGCCAGGATGCTGAACAGGTCTTCTGGAAGTGGGTAAATGCATGCATGACGCCATGACAACTTCGTCGGGGTACTGAATAGGCCCGCTGGTAGCGAAGCAATGTTAGGTATATGAAAATTCGTAAGTATGAAATTTCTTGACCTTAAACTGTCCTTTATTCTGATCTGGAACTTCTTGGCAGGATACGGATATCAAAGTGGGTTAAATGGAAACCTTGTCGAGGCTATGGATGCTTGCTAGGAGCAGTGGCTCTGTCAACAGTATTGGATATTTTATCTTTAATATCATGATTTGCTTGTCTTAATACTGTTATCAGTTTTCATCTTTTAAGCACAGCTGGAAATATTTGATTAATGATGATGTTTAAACAATTTTCTGGTTGTTTTTGAGTTAGAATTATTCTCATTATCATAACCTGGATTTGTTCTTCTGGCAGAGATAACTGCTTCTACCAGTGTGTCTCCATTATTGGCAACCATTTCGCATTTTTATCTTTTCCTGACGAGCTTCCTACACAAGGTTTTTTGAACCCTTAATACTTATCGCAATATTTTCAGTAAAACAACATGATTATTTTGCGCATTTGCACACCTGCCTTTTGTTTTCGTTTTCACGACTGCAAGCGTGAAAACCTTGAGTTGGAAGTCACGTCGATGGCATTAAAATCGTCACTGGATTATAATCTTGTTCTATGGTCATTTCACCTATAACTCAATGACAGTCACACGGTTGGCAAGACACCAAACCTTTACTCACTTTGTATTTTTGTTAATTTTATAATTTTATGTTGCAGTGGTGTTCTAGTGATTGTGATCGAGTCCTTGATACAATCGTGGTGTGATGTTCTATTGTCTTTGATCAAATTACTTGGTGTAATGGTTTCATACGACGCATAAATTCTATCCTTGGTTCTATATTCAAAATGATTGTTCTGTTTTAAATCATACAAACACTATTGTTTGTGCAAATATTCGAGTCAACTTATCATGGTTTTCAATAGTTGTTTGATTGGCATGTCGTTTACATTTCTTTTAACACACACCAATAGTGATTTGAATCACCATAGTGTCGTCGATTGTACATTTCGATATGAATGTTTTGCATGGGTTTGTTTCGCTCCACCGCCCTCGCACACTTAGGCATTAATGCGTGCCTTGTATCTCGGGCTACCTCTATTGGTTTTGGGGAAACCTGTGAGCTTTTGGTTCTGCGTATACCCTGTCCATTTACCCTGCTCACTGCGTGCTCTCTCCTATGGAACCTGTAGTGCACATAGAACCTAATGGCATCCAAATGCTGCTGCTATTTGACAATGCTCGTGAAGACCTGGAGAATAGTGGCTGGTTAGTTTTTATCCAAAAATTTGAGGGTTTCAACCTCGCGGTCGCCCAACAGTTTTCCCTCACATTCGATGGATGTAGGGCCAAGGTTGGAGACATCCAACTAGAATTAACCGAAGAATTCCTCAGTTCAGTTATGGGTTTTCCAGCTAAAGAGCAGAGGTGGTTTAAGAATTCGAAAGTGGATGAAGTGTCGTGACCACTCCTATTCACATTGAGGAAAATTGTCAGTTGTGACAGAGGTATGCATGTCACTGCCCTCAATCCTAGGTGGCATGATTTATTAGCCATTGTTAAGAAATTCGTGACTTGCGAAGGTCGTTATGGGTTAGTGTTTCTTTACCATCTCTGGTTGCTTATGAATTTCATAAACTTCCCCTTGAATATGCCTCACTACCTCCTATGCAGTCCATATAAAATGTCGAAATGGTTTAAGAGGGAGAAGGTTGATAGCAGCCTCTTCCATCACTGCTTGATCAAAATCGTTATCGTTTATCATTTAAGGCTGAGTGGTGACTGTTGGAAAGCCTTCCTATTAAGGAATGGCTTTGCCACTCCTGAATGTGTTCAAGTGGACAAGGCCATGGTCACTGAAACCTTTGTTGGGCCTGCTGTACAACCTCCTACCCTCCTACCCACTGTCAAACCCTCGAACTGCCCCAACATCGACCTACCCGATACCATGCCCGACCCGTGTTCTAAAGACAATATTGTTAGGAGGCCTGTAAGGAAGAAGGGCAAGGGTAATACTGATGCCAATAGTAAGGGAAAGAAGAATGCATGATGGATATCTATATGTGCTCGGAACAAGCCCAAACAAAACACTGACCAGAAGCCTATTGTTTTGAGCGAGGATTTGGACTCTGAGATTGAACGCTTTTTGGGCGAGGAATACCCGTATTCACACAGTCTCTGTTCTGTTGATACCTATGACTACGTATCCAACTTCCCACCGTGCCTCAAGGATGACCCTAACTTCCCGGGAATTAAGTTTCACAGTGGAACCCCTGGTAATTTAAAAGAACCCCCACCTGTAGTGGCTCGGCCCGATCAACCACCGTGTACTCAATGCAATTCTTGGCTTGAATGTTACTACATGGATGTTCCTCTGTTGCAATCTAAAATTAAATCATTGGAGGAACGGGTTACTGTGTTGTCAAAGGAAAATGACAGGCTACAAGCTTACGATAAGAAGCAAAAGACCACGAGTTCAATCGTCTTCATAAATTTTGAGGCAGCTACTGCCTTTGTTAACTCGAAGTTATCCTGGCCGAATCGTTTTCCTACAACCCAGGTATGTTATTTCAACATCAATTTTTGAATGGTTTGGTTTGAATTAGCATAGCCGATTGTGTTTGCTCTGAATTAGTTATGTTTTGTTTGAATAGATTCGAAAACGATTCTGTTTACTTCGAATTACCAAGAACGATTTCATTTTTTTATTTGAATTAGTACAAAAGATTTCATTCTGAATTAGCATAAACTATTTTTTTTGTGTTGATTTGTTTGCTAAAATCGAATATAGATATGTTTTGATTGAACCGATTTAATGCGATTTCTTTTCTTGAATTGGCTCTGAGTTAGTTTGATATCGTTCTGTTTTGTTTGTATTGATTCAAAAATGATTTTGTTAGTTTTTGTATTGATTCAACAATGATTTTGTTAGTTTTGAATGGACATAAACGATTTTGTTTGTGTTAAATTAGTACAAAGGATTTCTTTTCTAAATCGATTATAGTCTATTTCGATTGAAATTGATTCAAAAACGATTTCGTTGGTTTTTAGTTGGCATAAAAGATTTGGTTACTTTTAGTGTGAATGATTGGTTTTGCTTTGAATTAGTAATTAAGAGTTGTTTGATTAACCATATACATTTTTGTTATCATTTGGATTGATTTAAAATGATTTTGTTTTTAAATATGACCAACTACAGAATCGTGAGATTCTGTAGCTAGTCATAAAATTTAGATTTTGTTGATTTTACAATTAAAACATTATCTAAAATTGTCTACTTTTTCCTATCTATAGGTACATACGAATTTCAATGGAAATTTGGACATGCTGTGGCAGTTTAGAACATGCTTTTTGTTATATAGTTTTGTTTTAAGTTGTTAGTCTTAGGCAGAAATAGAGATTTGGGAGATTGTTCCCATATTTTTTGCAGACAGTTTTTGATGATTCCCACAGGGATGTTTTACCCTGTGGCCTTTAAATACTCATTATTTTTGTAAAAAAACCATCACTGTTGGGAGAACAAATACTATGGACTTATGATGATACAGACTCGAATGGAAGTGGATCTTTTGTAACAGCTTTAGCTTTCAATTTATCATATTTTCATTCAAGTTTTGTGCATTTTAATTTGTGATCAAGTTATTGACTACTTTAGATATCAAGACTTATTACAGGTTGATGCGTTATGACTTAAATTTTGTCCATATTTGATGTGTCTCACTTTACTCACAACAATCACTCTATTTGAAATTAATTAACATAAGGTTTATCTTCTTAATTAAATGAACGATTATATGCAAATCTTCGCACTAGGATTTATCTAAATGTGATGATCTGTAAACTTTAAGATTGTTGTTGTTTTATGTCTTGTTTGTTATTTCATTCGTATTAAAAGAGAATTGTTGCTTCCTGTTTACAAGAAGCTTGTGGAAAATTTGGTGTGGGTTTCCTCCCATCAAACAGCTAAATCAAGTACTGTGCACAGGACAAATAGGAAACATTACTTCAGGTCAGTTTGTTATTTGCAATTTAATAGTTAATAAATTCGAGAATTATCAGTAGTTTAGATAGATATATAGTTCAGATTTATAGTTAGGATTATTATTTTAATTGCTCAGCTTAGATAGTTTTCATTTTATTCCTTTCTCATAAAAATTATAAAAATAAAAAACAATAGTTTCGCTGTCATAATACATTTTACAAATGATTTTGCAAATTTCGATTAAAATTTGTATTCTGTAAATACTGTACATATGTATTTGAGATTTAATTGTATTAATAAGATGAACATTTAATAAGTAGAACGATTTCTCTATAACATTAGATAGTAAACTGTATATATATATTTCAGATTTGTATATAGTTTGATGTAGTTTCTTTTTTCACTTAGATTAGTTTCCTTAGCTTAGTTTTTCTTCCATTTTCCTAGGACTTAGATCATCCAACGGAGCTTCTAAACCCGTCGGAGTGGATCATCCCAAACGGATTGGGTTATTTAGACAACCTCGGACCAGATCCACCCCTCCAATTGACGAGAGTTCAATTTCTCCCATCAACAGGACCCAAGATTGTTTGATGTAAATATGACTTATTATTTTTTTTTCATGGTTGATAAGAAGTAAATATGGATGAACTCCAAAGTGGTCCCCTTATGGTGAAATCCCTCACGGGAAGATGCTTTGCAAAGTAAGAGAACCCATGCTTAATTGTGGAATAATGAGATGAAGGATAGTGAATTTTTCAAGGAAACTATCCTATATGGATATTTCTTGTCATGCCATTTCCGGTGGTATGTATAACTTCACATAAATCCTCGCGGTTAGAGATCTATGACCATGTGAAGTTGGAGAACCCAGGTTTGGGTAATGGACCCAAGCTTGTTTGATGGATAACGGTATGATTTTTTCTATATTTGAAGGTAATACTATTATAGATGGATACTACATGTCATTCCATTTCTGGTGGTATGTGGAATGTCACATAACTCTTCATGGTTTGAGATTTATGGCCTTACAAAGTTGGAGGACCCTCATATGTCATCTAGAATCCCCAAAAGGTCAAAGTAGTCAAAGTGGTTTAAGAGATTTTAAAAGGTAAATAATAAAGTGAAGTGATGAGTTTATTATAATTCAAAGTGAATACAAAATAAATTATTTCAATAAAAAATTTAATGGAGAAATTAGAAGTGGGTTAACCCTAAAATAAGGAAAGTGGGCCAAGTGGCCTAGAAGATGTTTTTAAGGAAGCTACTTGGAGAGTATAAATAAGAGGCAAGGCTCTCTCATTTTAATCACACTTGATAATATTGATAATCTATAGGTGTCTGAGGTAACCAAGGATATCTAAGTCAAATTTATGAGGGAAGGTGAAGAAAATAAGGATGAAATGCAAGGAAGGATAATCTTTTGATGGTGCTTTCTAAGGTATGTTATTTACAGGTCATCTCACCATTTTCGCTATAACGTTTTTTCTATAATGATTCAAACCATGAAATTTCTATTCCATTGAGAAAACATACCCAAGTATATGTGGGAAAAAATTCATCTTGTGGGTCATTGTATTTTGGGAGTTACACTTCGTACATGTTTACAGCGGTATATATCACAGTGATAATGTGACAGTGGTTCCATCATTCTACTTCTACTTTAGGGTGGCAGGATGGGGCAAGGACAGGTGGTTGTAGCCAGAGAACATAGGGGGTTGTAGCCTCCTTCTAGATGTATCCAGAGAATTTGGGAGTTGGAGATTCCCTCAGGTTGTAGCCTGAGAAACTAGGGGTTTGCAGCCTCCTTCCAGTTGCAGCTGGAAAACAAAGGAAGTTGGTGCTTCCAATGAATGTAATTCTTCAAGACATATAAGAAAAAACATTCTGTGGTTTTCTCCTAATTTGGGTTTCCACATAAAACACTGGTGTACTATGTATGTATGTGATTGTTTATTTCTTACTTCTCATTATTGGATAATAATTCTACATTCATATAACATTTGAGGAAAAATGATTATAATTACACTATTACTGATTCACCCCCCCTCTCAGTAATTCAGCAATTGGTATCAGAGAAGGTTCCTTTAGAAATCAGTTTAACCACTGAAAGGTAGATCATGGAGAGTACCAACTCGTATAAAAATGGAATACCACAGTTTGATGGGAAAAAGTATGTTTTTTGGATCATAAGGATGAAGACATATATACAGGCATAGGGATTTCAAGTTTGGCAATAAATTGTAGATGGATACAAAACACCAGCAGTTCCACCAACAAATGACGAAGTAGTGAAACTCAGTGAGAACAATTCCAAAGCCAAAAATGCACTTTTGAATGGTCTCAGTGATACAGTATTCACCAAAGTTGCACATTGTAAATCTACTAAAGAGATTTGGGACAAGATTCAAAATATTTATGAAGAAGATTCAAAAGTCAAAGCAACAAAGCTTCAAACTTACAGATGTCAGTTCGAACAACTAAAAATGAAGGAAGATGAAGATATCGCAGCATACTTCTTACGAGTCGATGAAACAGTGAATGCAATCATAGGATTGGGAGAATAAATCGAAGAATCTGTAATTGTTCAAAAGGTACTAAGATCTCTTCCTATGATATTCAAACCTAAGATATTAGCACTAGAAGAAAGATCAAATCTAAACTCAATAAGCATGGACGAACTGCATGGAATCTTCACAGCATATGAGATGAGAACTGAATAGGAAAATCCAAATGTAAAAGAAGCAGTCTTCAAAGCATCCAAAAGATCAAAGAAAAATGAACAAGAAGAATATAGCAGTAACAACGACATCTCGGAAGATGATGAAGAAGTGGCCAACTTCGTCAAAATGTTGAACAAGGGAACCAATGGTAGGTATAGAGGTAAGCTTCCTTTAATTTGTTTCAATTGTTGTGGTATTGGTCATTTTTCTAACAAATGTCCTCATAAGAAAAAGAGAAATGATGAAGGTTACTCAAAAGGCAGACAAACATATAAAGGTAAAAGAACTACAAAGAAAGTTTTCAAGAAAATATTTTGCACCAAAGAAAACATCTCATCATCAGATGAAGATGAAGTCAGTGATAGTGAAACATGGAGAGTTCTATTCATGGCAGTAGAAGACATTGATAAAGAAGACTCTGAAGAAGAATATGAAAAAGAATATGAAGAAGAAATTGAAGAGGCAGAAGTTGACTTCCGAGAATAATTAATGAGTTCCATAGAAGTTATCAGAAGAGAAAACAAGAAAAACAAGAAACTATAAGAAGAACTAGATAAGAAAAAAGACACTCAAGAACTAGAACAAATGATCACAAAATTGAAGGTCCAAATAGAAGAAGATAAAATAATTGAAGAAGCACTCAAAGAATAGCTAGAAGGAAAGGACGAGAGCATTGGAAACTTGGAAGCACATATTGTCACACTAAGAAAGGATATTCAAAAGACAAATATGTAGAATAGCTCAAAAGTTCTGGATGACATTATCAATAGTAAAAAATATCATCTTGACAAGTTCGACCTTGGATACAATTAGATAGAAAAGGGATCAAGCTCCAAAACAAAAGAGAAAGAAACAAATCCAAAAAGTTATGCAGAAACAATCAAAGGGGATAAAAAGATATACAAGGAAGATTACAGGGACACTCCTCCACCGAGAAAATTCAGATTTCAGAATCAACAACAGATAGACAGGCCTCAAGAAGAAGAAGGATTCATAAATGCACCTCCTTTCAGAATATCTTCAACTATCAGGTATCAAACTATATTTTTGGGTTTATTTTATGCATGTAATAATTTTGAACATAAATATGTAAATTGCAGAGCTAACAACAGGAACAATAACTACTTTGAGAGCCACACACAAAAGGGTTATTCAAGAAGACCTAGTGAAACATAGAGAAGAAGTTACATGAGTTTAAATCTTTGAGCACTAAAGTGGAATGTTACAAATGTAACAATTTTGGACACATGTCCAAAAATTGTAGAATCACAGTCCCTCCTAAAGAACCTCAACCGAGTCACAAACAAGAACCTCATAAAATGACATGGATAAGAAAACAAGATCAGTATATCAATGAAGAATGCACAGTCGCTCTACAAGCTAAAAGGAAGAAACATGGTTGGTATGCTGACAGTGGATGTTCAAAACACATGACAGGTGATATAGACAAGTTTCTTACATCATGAAAGGAAAGAGATGGACCAGTCTCCTTCAGAAATGATGATTCAGCCAAAATCATTGGAAAAGGAACAGTCCAAATTGGGAACAAGAATGAAAAGGAAGAAAATGTTCTACTATTAGAAGATATGAAACATAATATTTTAAGTGTGAGTCAAATGTGTGACCAAGGTCATAAAGTTAATTTCGATTCAAAAAAGTGTGAGATAAAAAATAAGGTTCGGGGAAATTGGTCACTACAGCTGCAAGAACTTCAAGCAACATATATGTGTTAAGAGAAATTGGAAATGAAAAGTGTTGTCTAGGAAAGGAAGATGAAAGTTGGCTATAGCACAGAAGAATGGGTCACATGCATTTTGATAACCTTGTCAAAGTCAGCAAAAGAGAAGTAGTCAGAGAAATGCCCTAGATCACGAAACCAACCAACACTTTATGCAAGCATTGCCAACAAGGAAATCAAACAAAGACCGGGTTCAAATCAAAGGAATATTCAACAAAAAAACCACTGGATATTGTACATACAGATCTAGTTGGACCAACTACAAAAAAATGATTAAAAGGTGAGAGATACTTTATGTTATTAGTTGATGATTATACAAGAATGACTGCAGTTTTCTTTCTTAAGAAAAAGTCAAAAGATTTTGAAAAATTCAAGATCTACAAGGAAATGGTTGAAAATGAGATGGATTCAAGAATCAAATGCTTAAGATCATATAATGGAGGAGAATTCACCTCAAAGGAATTTATGGATTGCTGCAGCAATCATGGAATAAAAAGACAATTCTCCATTGCTAGGACACCTCAACAGAATGGAATTGTTGAAAGGAAGAACATGAAAGTACAAGAAATGGCCCGAACAATGATAATGGATTCAAAGTTGACAGATATTTTTTGGACACAGATAGGGCATACACTAGTTCACATTCAAAACAGAGTAATTCTTAGAAACAACATCGATAAAACTCCCTACGAGCTATGGAAAGGAAGACTAGCAAATGTGAAGCACTTCAAAGTTTTTGGAAGCAAATGCTACATCAAAAGATAAGATGGTAGAATGGGAAAGTTTGACTCTCGTGTGGACAAAGGAATACTTGTTGGTTAATCAAGTACAAGGAAAGCATACAAGTGTTACAATCTAAGATTAAACAAAGTTGTGGAAAGCATCAATGTAACAATTGATGAAACAGGCAGACTAGAATCAAAGGAAGAAGAAAACAAATCAATGGAACAACTTTTCGAATAAGAAGATGAAAAAGAAGTAGAAGAGGAAGATGAAGATGAAGAGAATCTGACAAAAGAAGAAGAGAAAGTTCAACAAGTATATCCAAAGACACCTAACAAATAAGTACAGAAGAATCATCCTTCAGATCAGATTATTGGAAACAAAGATGCAGGAGTTGAAACTAGAAGAAAAATCCATTCACCAGAACAAACACACCTAGCACTCTTATCTACAATTGAACCAAAATATTTTGAAGAAGACAGCAAGGATGAATTTTGGAATAAGGCCATGGATGAAGAATTGGATCAAATAGAGAAAAATGACACTTGGGAATTGGTTCCAAGACTAAAGAATAAGAATGTGATAGGCATAAAATGGGTTTTTAGGAATAAATGGAATGAACATGGACAGGTTACAAGGAACAAATCTAGATTGGTATGTAAAGGATATGCACAGATTGAAGGAATTGAATTTGAAGAGACATTTGCCCCAGTTGTAAGAATGGAAGAAAACTGTTTTCTATTAGCTTATGCATGCTCCAAAAATGTTAAAGTATATTAGATGGACATAAAATCAGCTTTTCTGAATGGGGAACTTGAAGAAGAAGTCTACATTGAACAACTAGAAGGATTTTAGTTGTCAGAGAACACAGACTATGTGTGTAAATTAAAGAAGGGCTTGTATGGTCTAAAACAGGCTCCTAGAGCATGGTACTCCAGACTGGATAAGTATCTGTAGCAGGCAGGGTTCAGAAAAGGAAGTGAAAACAACAACCTCTACATCAAGGTAAGTCAAGGTAGTATTTTATTAATTGAATTTTATGTTGTTGATATTATTTTTGGCAGTGATGATGACAGGTTAAGCTAGAAATTTGCATAAGAAATGCATAATGAATTTGAAATGTCGTTACTTGGAGAACTATCCTTCTTTCTAGGACTTCAGATACATCAAAGCAACCAAGGAATTTTTATTTCTCAAACCAAGTATATTAGAAAAATGATAAAGAGGTTCAGAATGGAAGATTGCAAACCATTTATCACTCCCATGCAAACCAGTTGTAAGTTGAGCAAAGATGATGATTCAAAGTCTACAGATTAGAGGCAATACAGATCAATGATTGACAACCTACTATATGTGACAACATCTAGACCATATGTAATGCAGGCAGTTGGACAAGTGGCATGATTTCAAGCAGCACCAAAGGAATCAC
Organism: Picea engelmannii; assembly: GCA_009831015.1. Taxonomy (NCBI): domain Eukaryota; kingdom Viridiplantae; phylum Streptophyta; class Pinopsida; order Pinales; family Pinaceae; genus Picea; species Picea engelmannii. The sequence continues at coordinate 1,024,015 of ML783837.1, forward strand.
ATGTATTAGCAGTAAAGAGGATCTTCAGATATCTCAAAGGAACAAAAGAGTTTGGATTATGGTATCCAAAAGGAAAAGATCTATCACTTATTGCCTACACAGATGAAAATTGGGTAGGTTGTATCGATGACTGACGAAGCACCAGTGGAATAGTGTTCTACTTAGGTGAGTGTTTGGTATCATGGCTAAGAAACAAACAATCATCAGTATCTCTATCTACAGCCAAGGCAGAGTATATTGAAACAACAACATGTTGTACACAGGTTCTTTGGATGAAACAAAATTTGACAGATATACAGGTTGAGTATGATGAGCCCATTCCAATATATTGTGATAATACAAGTGTCATCAGTATCTCAAAAAAACTGGTGATGCACTCCAAGACGAATCACATTCCAATCAAGTATAACTTTCTATGGGAACAAGTTGCAGAAAAGAACATCAGAGTTGAGTATGTGGGCACAAAAGAACAAGTGGCAGACATCTTTACAAAACCACTTCCACAGGAAGCCTTTGAATAACTTCGCCAAAGACTTGGAGTTATTTCTACTCCAAAATGAATGTTTTTCGAATGCTTATCTTATATGTCTTATATGTACACGAGGAAGCACCATAAGAGGACATTTCAGTCAGGGGGAGCAGCCCTGGATGGAAAGATACCTTTGCCATTGATGACAAAGGGGGAGAGATTTATCAGATGCAGAGGAAAAAGGTAGATTTATTAGATGCAGAGGATAAATTCATGGTTCCAAGGGGAGCATGAGTGATATGATTCCAGTATTGCATCAGAGTGTTTCCATCAATGCCAAAGGGGGAGATTGTTGATTAAGGTTGGTTGTCATTGATGTCAACCCTTGATGAAAGCCCTATAGCACAAAGGTTTGGGTAATGGACCCAACCTTTTTTGATGTAAATATGACTTATTGTTTTTTTTTCATAGTTGATAAGAATTAAATATGGATGAACTCCAAAGTGGTCCCCTTATGGTGAAATCCCTCACGGAAAGATGCTTTGCGGAGTAAGAGAACCCATGCTTAATTATGGAATAATGAGATGAAGGACAATGAATTTGTAAGGGAAACTATCCTAGATGGATAATGATTTTCATGCCATTTCTGGTGGTATGTAGAACATCACATAACTCCTCACGTTTAGAGAGTTATGACCATGTGAAGTTGGAGAACCCAGGTTTGGGTAATGGACCCAAGCTTGTTTGATGGATAACGGTATGATTTTTTCTATATTTGAAGGTGATACTATTCTATATTGATAATACATGTCATTCCATTTCTGGTGGTATGTGGAATGTCACATAACGCCTCACAGTTTGAGAGTTATGGCCTTACGAAGTTGGATGACCCTCATATGCCATCTAGAAGCCCCAAAAGGTCAAAGTAGTGAAAGTGGTTTAAGAGATTTTAAAAGGTAAATAACAAAGTGAAGTGATGAGTTTATTATAATTCAAAGTGAATACAAAATAAAGTATTTCAATAATAAATTTAATGGAGAAATCAGAAGTGGGTTAACCCTAAAATAAGGAAAGTGGGCCAAGTGGCCAGAAGATGTTTTTAAGGAAGCTACTTGAAGAGTATAAATAAGAGGAAAGGCTCTCTCATTTTAATAAAAAATGAGAATATTGAATATCTATAGGTGTCTAAGGTAACCAAGGATATCTAAGCTGATTTTCGGAGGGAAGGTGAAGAAAAGAAGGCCGAAATGCAAGGAAGGATAAATTCTTTTGATGGTGCTTTCTAAGGTATGTTATTTACAGGTCATCTCACCATTTTCGCTATAATTTGTTTTCTATAATGATTCAGACCATGAAATTGTTATTCCATTGAGAAAACATACCCAAGTATCTGTGGTAAAAAATTAAACATGTGGGTCATTCTATTTTGGGACTTACACTCCGTGGAAAATAGGGTTTGCGGCTAGTCCTAAAACTAGTCAAAAACAAGTGTTTCGGGTAAAAACATCATAACTTCTTCATAACAGATCCAAATTTAGTGAGACCAAATGTGTTTCTAGGTTACATTCTTTAGTAATCTTTGTAATAGTTTCATATCAATTCATCAATTATTTCGTGCGGGGCACGCTCTACAAGGTCGCTCTCTAGAATAAGCGAGAATTCAGCAAGGTATGCCATTTTTTCTATAACTCCTTTTCTGCGAGGTTCCAAGTAGTGAAAACTGGAGGTATTGTATAAAACAAACTGAAGAACATTGTTTATTAGTTTCATATCTTTATACATTACAGGTTCAAATTTATGATTACTTCAAGTTAGGGTTGTTGACTAATCCAAAACTAGGCATGTGAGACTAAAGAAAAGTTTGATGAAAATGATAGTCTCTTGTTGTTAAAGTTAATGAAGGTTTGCAGGAATGTGATCATATAAACCAAGTCTATTACAGAGGTACAAGTCAGATTTGGATGATGAAATTGATGAGGGATTTTGGTTGAGGTACATGTTGAGTACATGGTTGAGACTAGTAGTTGATGAGTTGGCACATACATGAGGTGTATAGTTGATGATGTTGGTACATATTGATGATTCATAGTTGATGAGTAGTTGACACATGATTGGTACATACTTGGTACATGGTTGGATGCACTTTTTTATGGTACAGGTTGATTACAGGTTGTTTGGTACAAGTTGGTGCATGGTTGATGCACTTGTTTATGGTACAGGTGGATTACAGGTTGAGGTACAGGTTGATGCATGGTTGATGCATGGTTGATGCATGGTTCATATTTATTGGTACAAGTTTACAGCAGTATATCTCATAGTGATACTGTGACAGCGGTTCCATCATTCTACTTCTACTTCAGGGTGGCAGGACGGGGCAAGGACGGGTGGTTGTAGCCGGAGAACATAGGGGGTTGAAGCCTCCTTTTGGTTGTAGCCAGAGAATTGGGGAGTTGGAACTTCCCTCAGGCTGTAGCCTGAGAAACTAGGGGGTTGGAGCCTCCTTCCAGTTGCAGCTAGAAAACAAAGAAAGTTGGTGCTTCCAATGAATGTAATTCTTCAAGACATATAAGAAAAAGCATTATGTGGTTTTCTCCTGATTTGGGTTTTCACGTAAAACACTGGTGTACTATGTATGTACGTGATTGTGTATTTATTACTGCTCATCATTGGATAATAATTCTACATTGATATAACATTTGAAGAAAAAGGATTATAATTGCATTATTATTGATTCACCCCCCCTCTCAGTAATCCAACAGTTATTCGCAGATCGACACGTCATCTACCTTACAGTACAACGCGAGTTGATGAACATAAGGAGAAGCTGCAGTCATACTACAAGATCACAAAAGAGGATCTCGAGGAGATCACTAAGGACTGGTCAGTAGACCTCCTTATTCCAGCAGACCTTGTAGAGATGTCTGACCCTGACAGTGTAGAAACAACGGATGATACACTCGGACCCAGTAAAATGAAGAAGACTGAAAAAGTACAAGAATTAAGCAGTGCCTCAGGAAAGGTTGGTTCAACATCACCTGACCGAGGGGGTGATGATGAAGTAGAAGACATAAATGGTACAGGAGTTGAACAGAAACAAGGCGAAGTACCGCCGAGAGATGAGACCGATCCCCTGAAGAAGAGGAAGGTTTCTCCCTCGAAACCTTCTTCCTGGAAGAAATAGAGAGCCATTGTGACCAATATGAAGACCTTGCTTACTACTGATTAATTTGACTTCATCATAGTAGCCCTCAACGATGCTTCACTGGAAATCATGGAGAAACAAGAAGCTAAGTAGGAGGAAATGTATGATAGACTTAAGGTCGAGGTCCGAGGGGTACAATAGGCCCTTTAGTCCAGCCACACAATGTCCATTGCGCCCCTATCATTAGGAGAACCGGAGTTAGGGGATGAGCCAACCCAACTTCGTCGATTAGCTGATGCGGTCAAAGCTCGTCTTTGTTGAGAAAAAGAATAAGAAGAACAAGCTACCCAGACCTTGAAGCAAGTACAAGGCGACATTGTAGAACAATGCAGAATTGCAAAAGAGGAGAAGGTTTCTCTCCAGGCCAAGTTTGAAACGGAGAAAGTAGAGATGCAGGAAGAGAAAGAACAGTTGCCCGCAGAGCAGCTCAAAGTAAAAGAAGCAGTAAACAGAGCCCTCCGCTCTGTGACAAGCCTAGAGCTACAGGCTGAAGACTGAGTCACGCATCAAGTAGAGCAGCTCGTAGATGTTGTCCAACAGCTACAACAACAAATAATAGATTTAGAGCTCTGCATTGTACCTAACACCCCGTAGGATGTAAGGGACAAAAGGGAAGCAATTGCTCAAAGCGTAGTTGAAAGAATAAAATTCCTTTCCCTGGAATGCAAGAAACTGAGTCATCGCAGTGCCCAAACATATGAACAACTCACTGAGGATCCAAAATTGAAGGCACTGGAGTCACATCTCTAAGAAGAGAAGTATCAAGCAAAGACAATACAGGTGCAATTGAAGCCCTTGTCAGCCATGGAAAGAATGAAGCGATCCCAAGAGCAGTGCACTGCCCAGCAGTAGGTCCATACTATTCAGAGCAGAGTTATGGAATTAACTCAGAGGCTCCAACCTTTACAGGACGAGGCTTACCAACTGTTCACAGAAATCGAAGGTCAAGGAGAAGAATTGGAGCAAGTATCGAAGGTCAAGGAGAAGAATTGGAGCAAGTTGTCACTGCAGTTGAACAACGCCTCAAAGGACCTGTCAACGAAGCAGTCATACAAGATTTCATTGAACAAGAGGCTGTAGCACAACAATAAATCAAAGCATCTCAAGCTAAGCTCGATGCTTTTGAAGCAAGACTAGTCAGATCAGAGTGACTCAGGATGAGTCACATGTGAGTGTTGGGGGCTTGTTGGCTCTTGACCAAGTTTTGAGGATTCTTGGTCATGTTTGACCTAATTTTGGGACTTCGACAAGATTTCGAAGGAAGAGCGCAAGACGAAGCGAAGATCACAGGATCTCGGCCCCTTTTAGGGCCCTTTTTGGGATTTGGTATTATGTAATGGGTATGGGAATATCATCCCATGGGTTCACCCATGCTTAGCCCTATTTTGTATGTATAAATAGATGCTAGGCGATGTAGTGAGGATATAGAGAAATGAATGGCTGAGTGCTAGAGTTGGATCTGTGTGATCAAGAGTTGTAAGTGCTTTGTGCATACTATGTGAGACTTGTAGAGCTAAGTGCAAGTCATTGTAAGAGGTTATGGAAGGCTGCGTGCTTAGATCTACTCAGGAAAGGAGGATATAGAGAGCTTTGAAGATCTCATGTCCTCTGTAGAGTAGGGTTTGGAGGCTCTGTGCATGTAACCTATTGAAGAAAATAATAAATAAGATGAAAAGTTGGTGGGTGTAGCCCCAGGGTGGGGGTGAACCACATGCATGTTGTGTTGCTCTACTTTGTGCAATGTGTTGATGTGATTATATGTTAATGTGATTAGTGCTTTAATATAGGTGAATGATCTGTCGATGCTTAGTTCTTAATAATATGGATGGATGTTAGATTTGACTGATATACATGTTCTCAGTGTTGAATCTGTTAAGATCTTATCTGTTTCGTCATGCTAAGTGTTGTTAGATGCTAGATCTGGTTGAATACTACGTTGTGCTATAATTAGGGTTTAACTGTGTTGTAACTAAGAACTGAATATTGATAAATATAACTACTGAGTGCTCTGTTAAGTGATTAGAATCACAAATCTGTGTCCCAACTAAGGTTGCAGACACTGGAGTCCTGCAACCACCCCTGCCTCTACCTCGGGTGAGACTTCATCTTCTTCGCAGGTGTTGCCAAAAGGGTCGGTAGTTAGGTTTTTGTTGGTGAGTTTTTGTAGCGTTGAACCCTGGGTCTGCCCTTGTGCCAACAATTATTGAGTCTCATCCTCATTGGCTACCTCATCCATAATTATAAAAAAATCCCTCATTACAATTTGGTACCTATTTTATCCTTAGTAGATTTCAAGGGACCTCCCTTCCCTTTATTTCATATTTTCATTCTTATCGACACCAACCCATGTTTTTTAAGAATGTTGTTGTATCTCATTTCCCATTCCCATCATTAATGGTGAACCTTGGATTGAAAAGAGCGATTCATAATTTCTCTCTGATTTAGTTCCCCCTCCTCATGTCTGACATTAGCTCCTTAGCACATCAAGATGGGTCATCATTAGTAGGATCAAATATTTTACCCCCAACATTCGCAAAGAAAGGCAATGAATAAAATCTCCAAGGCACACAAAGCCTTCCCCTAATAGAATCAAATCCATTAGCAATCGATATTATATATTTATTTATGGCTACATATATTGGGCATGACTATTGTGTTTAGGAAAGAGTACAATAATTATTATTTCCTCTTATTTGTATTAATTATCATTATTTTACATTTCATATTATATTTATTCTTGTATGTATTACTATCATAACATAATTTCTATGTTCTAATTTATCCATTGATAGGCCTACTAGAAATAATATCAAAGCATCCTTCTTATTACCCCTTTTCCACTACATCTACATTCTCTTCATTCCCATCAATTTCCCTCCTTCATTTACCTATCTTCTATCACCTCTCATTATGTTCCATTCAAAAGAAAAAATGAAGTTTAGTAGGAAATAAACATGAAGGAAATATCGTAGTAAAAAATGTGTTGCACCAAGAAAGAAAAAAGGTTGATTAGCTACAAATTTTTTTGTATGTTTAGCATAGTTATATAAGAGCTATCCATAGTTCCATTGATTATGAACTTTTTGACACTTGTACTTTTGAGTTTCCTTTGTATCATTTTTCCTTTTTATAGTCTCTCCATATATTATGGGGTATTCATAGGTATTCTCTAGCATGAAAAGACACATCTGAAACTCATAGATCAAAAAATTTATAAGTACAATGTTTAGTACTCCTCATATAAAAATAGTTGTTTGTAATTCTCAATGCCAAATGAATCCTAATATTGTAGCTTTCATAAAATTATGTTCAATCTTGATCACTAGGCCATAGACCTGAAAGATCACCTCCATTTCCCAATTAAGAAGAATTTGTCATTCATTTAATGTATGGCATGAAACATCAACTAGACAATCTCAAAAAATATAGAGAAAATATTATAATAAATATCCTTTAATCATCGTGCATGCAGAAATAGAGAAAGTTCTAATATATTTGGGATTTCCTCTTATCAAATAGGACCAGTATAAAACACACCCATAGTGGATGGTATTCAAAAAAGACCAACCACATCAACAAGCCTAAATTATGTATGTGAGGCACCCTAGAAAGAACCTCAATATGCAGATCATTATGGAGGATTGGAATTGATGTTGAGTGCTCCCCTTCAGCCCCTACTTAAGTTTTTTGCTTGCTACTGCATCCAATTCATGGTTTTGACTCATCCTTAGAGATGTTATTGATTGAGGCTCCAAAAAAAAACTCATTACAAGCACCACCCTAGATAGATGCAAAGTCCACTTTTCACAAGCCAAAATTAACACCCTAACCCCTACTTCTTTTGCAAAACAATGTTACCAACCTTCCTTTTATATAAAATGTCCTACCCAGTACCCAATTTTTTACTAGAAAACTTCCAATTCCAAAACATGAATTTTATCCAGAGTGCAAAGCAAATGATCTAATATGGAAAAGTAAGCCAAAACTACACCTAATGCTTTACCAACAAATCAATAGACCTAATTCCAATATTCCAAAAATTGACCTAGTGATTTACCTACAAAACCAACACAGCTAATGTCTTGCGACATTTTAAAAAGACCGGATTCTTTTTCCAACAATTTCAAAAGATGTGATGCCTTCCAAGATTCACGAAAAATTACCAATCGGGAAATATAATGACATCATTAATAGTGGAAAATTTGTTACTATATTGTTTTCACTAGCTCCCTCCATAATTATGAATGCTTAGGTAACAAATATTTCAATTTTCTCCTTGCAATCGATTGTCACATCAAACAATTACTCACGTTGCAACATAAACAAATGAATAAGTTAAATAATTACTTAGATTATAACATAAATAGTCTTTTATACCAAAGGGTGACTATGGAGTGGCCAAACTTAAAATTTTAATAACTCACAACGGGATGTTATGATAGTAGTAGAAAATCACATAAGCCACATTTAAGAGGCCAATTCCAATGGGATATTCTTTGAAGATGACTTATTGGCATTAAAAAGGTTAGAAAATGCGAAAAAGAATTGTTGGCAAGGGAAGAAAAAAAGTGGAGGAAAAAGAGTTGAGTTACTTTGTTGGGTCAAGGAGATGGGAATCCAAATTTTATATAATTTTTCCAATATGTGGAAGAGTAATAATACTATATGGGACATATAAGCACAAGATCATTCAAGATTTTCTAGTTTCAATTAGATGGAAAATGTAGGGGCTCTCATAATATGAATCTATTCAAGGAATCCCCAAGAACTAATATACTAGAAAGTATAAATATTTCAACCTTTTTCCACTATCTGTCAATGAGAATCAAAATGATAGTGTGATGGAGGCAATGACAAAAGAGGAATTGAAGGATGTTTTAATTTCATTTTAGAGATAAGAGCCTAGGGTTGATGGTCTTCCTTTGAGTTCTATTTGTGTTTCTATGATCTCATAGAAGAGGATCTCCTAGGAGTGGTGGAAGAATCAAGAGTTTCAGGTAAAGTTTTAGGCACCATGAATACAGTGTTTCTAGCCTTAATTCCAAAAGCAAATGCTCTTAACAATTTTGAGTACTTTAGGCCTATATCTTTGTGTAATTCCATTTGTAAAATCATTACAAAGGTAAATTGTGAGGAGATTGAAACTAGTTTTATCAAACTCTATCTCCTTGGAATAGTTTGGGTTTTTGAGTGGCATACAAATTCACAATGTGTTTGGGGTGGATCAAGAGGGTTTACATACCATTAAGACAAGGAAACAACCAAGTTTTATGATCAAATTAGACTTATCTAGAGCTGATGATAAAATGTCATGGCTCTACATAAGAATTATGTTAATTGATGTTGACTTTTCTTTACCCATGGTCAATTAGATAGAAGTTGGCTTAAGTTTAGTGTATTTCTCCTTATTAGAAACTGTTCTTCTTTTCCTTTTTTCAATCCCTCTATAGGTTTAAGGTAGGGATGTCCATTATTCCCCCTTCTTTTCTTATTGAAGACTGTAGGTACCTAAATTTTTGAGGAAGTTAAGAAATTCAAAAGGTGTCAAAATGGGAAAAAACATCATTTTAATTGATTTACTCTTTGTTATAATGTTTTACTTTTTGGTAATGGCTATGTAAGAGGAAGAAATAGGTTCAAGGATGTACTAGAGATATGTATTAAGGAAATTGGAATGGACTTGAATGTTCAAAAATATTTCATCTCTTTTATGGCCTCCAAAGGGGTCTTGAACGGGTATTGAAGACCATACTACCATATACAATAAACTTTTTAATAAGGGTTTGAAATACTTGGGAATTAATTTAAAAGAAAATGAATATGGTCATCAAGACTAGGTTTGGTTGTAGACAAAGGTTGAAAAAATAATATCAGTATGGTGTAATAATTGGTTCTCACTAAGAAGCACAAGTGTTCTTGGGATATTAAAGAATACCTCTAATTTCACTATATATTGATAAATATCTCCCAAAATCTTTTTATTGAACCTCCTTGCAATACATTTTTCTAATAATTAAAAACCTCTATTTTGACTAAATATCCCATCTTTCTAATAATTAAAAACCTCTATTTTGACTAAATATCCTCTATTTTTGCCAAATATTCCTTTTTATACCCCCAATACCTATAAACCCCCGGTACCCCATACTCCCCACCCTGCCAATACCTACAATATATTGACTCTATTTTTCACAATTTTAAAACTCTCTTTTCTGAATGAACTTGATAAGATATTGGTCAAATTTATTGACATTCCCTTGCTCACACAATTGGAATCCAAAAGGAGATAAAGAAAAACTATTTCAATTTCTTATGACAAGTACAAGAGGAAAAATATGCCATGGCATGCATAAGCTAAAAAAGTCTCTCAAAACCAAAAACAATTGTAGTTGAGATTTAAAAAATATTAGTTTTTGGATAGGCTCTAGTAACCAAGATTCTCTAGGAGATTATCATGGGAAAGGTTTATGGCAACAGGTCATTGTGCAGAAGTATATGAATCCTATGGCAACAGGTCACTGTGCAGAAGTATATGAATCCTTTAGGAGTAGAGAAGAAGTTCTCAAAAAACTTATTAGAATTCTTCCAATATCTGGAAAGCAATGGTTTTATCTTTTCAATTATAAGTTCCTAGTTAGCATAGAAGATAAGAGATGGCAGTGAAATGAAATTGGGGGGAGATTATCATGGGAAAGGTTTATGGAAACAGGTAACTGTGCAGAAGTATATGAATCCTTTAGGAGTATAGAAGAAGTTTTCCAAAAAACTTATTAGAATTCTTCCAATATCTGAAAAGCAATGGTTTTATCTTTTCAATTATAAGTTCCTAGTTAGCATAGAAGATCAGAGATGGCAGTAAAATGAAATTGGGAGGAGATTATCATGGGAAAGGTTTATGGAAACAGGTCACTGTGAGGAAGTATATGAATCCTTTAGGAGTATAGAAGAAGTTCTCCAAAAAACTTATTACAATTCTTCCAATATCTGAAAAGGATTGGTTTTATATTTTCAATTATAAGTTCCTAGTTAGCATTGAAGATAAGAGATGAGAGTAAATTGAAATTGGGTAAGGATACTTGGATCAAGTGCAATGGAAATCACAAACATTTTATTGAACTGGTTCACATACTCCAACATAAAAATTGTATTTTTCTAAGAGATACAATCGTTGTAAAACGAAAGACATTTCAGTGGTAGGAGGGTTTGGTGTCAACAAAGAGCTAGGGCTCAAAGGTTCGCTAGCGGAGAAATGGGAGTAGAGTCCCTATCTTACCTGTGCTTCCATAGCTTTATCCTCATTGTCTCTAACGCCGCTAACAGCTGAACTCTTACGAAAATAAAGACGCTTCCTTCTCCTGCACACAGTTATACCCACTAATAACCCTGCTGCTATCAACACAGCCGCTCCAACGGAACCACCTGCAGTTGTTAAAATCAGTTAGTAATTAATAAACCCACAAATACCCGTCAACAGATCAGCGGAAATACCTGCGAGAAGATCTTTACCTATTGCAGCGCCATTCTTAAGCTTCTTCCCTGGTTCAAAATATAAGTCTAAATTAGCTTAAGGACATTCTATTTAATTCCACGGCTACTCAACCAAAACTTTCAGAGGCACTTCCACAAATATAAATAGTAAGAGTACCATGGCCCGGGCACTTGTCGGTACGGAGCCCATCCTTGCAATAGCAGACGAAGGGCGTAGTTGAATCCGAAGTGTCATAACCAGATATCCCTCCACTTGATCTACAACTTTCATCTCTTGCTGTATCATTTGAAACCCATTCCATTCTTCCCACATCAATTGTTACGTTTGTCGAGGAACATTCCTCCGGCTTCAAATTCAAACTGTCGTACAAAGTGTAATAGACACTTCCATTACATTTCCTGAGCTCCCCTTTCGCTGTGCTGTCGATAACTTGCGGAGAAAGAGTTTTACATGTG
>ML783838.1:3497-56584 GCA_009831015.1 Picea engelmannii
ATGTATGCTATTGATCTAATAGGGGGTTAGAGATAAAACACAAATCAAATAACATAGATAAGACTCATGTATTCGGGACAGGAAAAGTATCTTTTTCATTAATCTCAATATGAATCAACTTTCAATGATTTCTGAGATCGGCCACCGTTCCTCGATCCTGATCCTGGGCTCCTCCTCTTCCTTTTGTCCTCCAACTACGGTTGCTTGATTTTCTCCTGAAGCTTGAGGCAAGGCTACAGGGTTGGGACAAAAATGACATGGCAATTTGGCAGAGTTTCTTTGCTATGATTTTTTTCCTCCTTTTAATAGTACCCTTACCCCTCCTTTTATAGGCTAGAAGGAGCTAGGGTTTTTGGCAAACTCTCAGCCATGCATGGCTAAGAGTTCCAGTTAACTGACAAAAAGCCTTGTATCCTGGCAGAAACTTTCCTAATTTTTTTCTTTGTTAGGTACCTGCGGTCTGTAGTGGGTTAGCCCGCGGATACCTGCGTGCAGTAGAAGGTCAGCAAGTGGTCCCCCGCACCCAGTGAGAGGTTAGGGCACAGGTTGCTTGTTTTAAGTGGTTTTTCAAGGTTTTATTCAGCATGGCTTTGGCTAGGAAGAGACATGAGTTGGCCTGATGCCAGGTAAACCTGTGTGGTGCGTTTTAGGGTTATAACAAACATACCTCCTTATCCTTGCTGACCCTATAGAGATTTCTAACCCTGACAACCCAGAGATCATGCACAAAGAACATGATACACACGGACCCAGCAGAAGGAAGAAGATTGAAGAAGTCCAAAACTTAAGTAGCGCCTAAAAAAAGACTGCCTCAATATCACCTGGACGAGGGGGTGATGACAAAGTGGTAGAAATAAATGGAAATGAAGATGAGAAAAAGCAAGGAGAAGTAACACCGCCTAGAGATGAGGCTGATCCATGAAGAAAAGGAAGGTTTCTCCCAAGAAACCCTCTTCCCAAAAGAAATCAAGAGCCACTTTGACCAAGATGTAGACTGTGCTCACTGTCGATGATTTTGACTTCATCATCACAGTTGTGAATGATGCCTCGCAGGAAATATTGGAGAAACAAGAAGCCAAGCAAGAGGAAATGTATGATAGGATTGAGGTCAAACTCTGAGGGGTACAACAAGCCCTTCAATGCAGCCACATAGTGTCTGCTATGCCCTTGCCATCGGAAGAAATTGAGCTGGGAGATGAGCCAACCCAACTCCACCGAATAGCTGATGCGGTCGAATATCACCTTCATCACGCACAAGAAGAAATAGAAGAAGCTACCCATGCCTTGAAGCAAGTACAAGGAGTGCTCGTAGAACAACGCGGAGTTGCAGAGTAGGAGAAGATTGTTCTCTAGGAAAAATTGGAAGAGGAGAAAACACAGATTCAACAAGTAAAAGAATAGTTGCTCGTAGAGCAACTCAAAGTGAAAGAAGAAGTCAACAGATCACTCCATGCTGTGACAGGCTTAGAGCCACAGACTGAATACCGAGTCACACATCAAGTAGAGCAGCTTGCAGAAGCTATCCAACGTCTACAACAAATAATAACAGACTTAGAGCTCCACACAGTGCCCAACACCCGCAGGATGTAAGGGATCAAAGAGAAGCAACTTCCCAAAGTGCAGTTGAAAGAATCAAGGGCCTCACCTTGGAATGTAAACAACTAAGTGATTGTAGTGCCCAGAATTATGAGCGACTCACTAAGAATCCTGAACTGAAGACAATGGAGTCACAACTACATGAGGTGAAGTATCAAGCAGAAACAATACATGCACAATTGAAGCCCCTGTCAGCTGTTGAAAGGATGAAGTGATCCCAAGAGAAGCGCACTACCCAAAAATAGATCCATACCATTCAAAGCAAGGTCATGGAAGTGACTCATAGGCTCCAAACTATACAGGATGAGGCTTGCCAACTATTAGTAGAGATCGAGGGATGAGGAGCAGAACTGGAGAAAGTCATCATTGCAGCTAAACAACGCCTAGAAGGACCTGTCAACGAAGCAGTCATCCAAGATTTCGATGAAAAGGAGGCCGTGGCACAACAAAAAGTTGAAGCAGTCATCCAAGATTTTGATGAAAAGGAGGCTGTGGCACAACAAAAAGTCGAAGCAGCTCAAGCCAAGCTCGAGGATTTTGAGGCAGAATTAACCAGATAAGAGTGACTCGGGACGAGTCACAGGTGAGTGTTGGGGGCCTGTTGGCCCTTGACCAAGTTTTGAGGATCCTTGGTCACATCTGACCTATTTTTGGGACTTCGATAGGATGTCGAAGGTGGAGCGCAAGACGAAGCGGAGATCGTGGGATGTCGACACCTTTTAGGGCCCTCTTTTGGATTTGGGATTATGCAAGGAGTATGGGAATGTCGGCCCATGGGTTTACCCATGCTTAGGCCTATTTTGTAATGTATAAATAGAAGGCTAAGTGATGTAGGAAGTAGTTCGATCTATGTGATCGAAAGTGCTAAGTGCTGAGTGGAGATTTCTTTTGTGCATACTATATGAGGCTTGTAGAGCTAAGTGCAAGCGAGTGTAAGATATTGAGAAGAGTCTTAGTGCTGTAACCTAGCTCGGGGAAGGAGGATATAGCGAGGTGCCCAGATCTCCTGTCCTCTGCGGAGTAGGTTTTTTGTGGCTCTGTGCATGTAACTGATTGAAGAAGCTAATAAAGAAGATGAAGAGTTGGTGGACGTAGCCCCAGGGTGGGGGTGAACCACGTACATGCTTTGTTGCTATGATTTGTGCAATGTATTGATGTGTTTATATGCTAACTCTCTTAGTGATTTGATATAGATGTATGGTATATAGATATGTTAATGCTATGTGCTTAATAATAATGATGAATACTAGATATGACCCATGTGGATGTGCTTGGTGCTTGAATATAGTAGATCTGGTTAAATACTGCAATGCTCTGTAATTAGGGTTTAACTGCACTGTAAACTAAGACTAGATATTGATGAACTGTAATTTCTAAGTGCCCTGTTAAGGTGTTACAATCATAGATCTGTTTCCCAATTACAGTTGCAAACACTGGAGTCCTACAACCACCTTTGCCTCTACCTCGGGTGAGACTTCATTTGCTTCGTAGGTGTTTCTAAAAGGGTTGGTAGTTAGGGTTTTGTTGGTGCAATCTTGAGTGTTGAACCTTGGGTCTGCCCCTCTGCCAACATGTCCACATGAAGATGTGAAAAAATAGACTGCACAGTAAGATGGGTAGGCATAGAAATAAGGGAACCACCTAGTTTTCATGGAATAAATGATTTGGAAAAATTCTTGGCACAATACGAAGACAAAGTCTTAGAGAATCAAAGATTGTTATCACTTGATATAGAACTCAAGGCCACACCTACAATATGGTGGGGCACACATAAAGAGACAATCACATATTGGTACCAATGTAAGTGGTTACTGCACATAAGGTTCGACGCAGAACATAAAGACAACATGCAACATGGGTACGATGGATAGGGGGCACCAAAAAAACACTTGGAGAAGTGAAAAATGATGTGGAAAATGACACCCCCAGAGGAATGGACTCAACAGTTCATACACACCCTAGAGGGCATACTAGTGAACTGGTATACAAACCAGAAATTTCACAAGGGAACTGGGACCTAGACAACATTGCAACAAAAATTTTACAGTCACTTTTTCATTTGAACATGAGAACCCCAACATATATGCAACTCTAAAACATAAGAGGTGTGATATTCATCAAATAACCATAAGTATAACTCATAACATAAGAACAACAACAGAACAAACAAATGGTTAAGGAACTATTGTCATGTTACCACATGCAAGCGGAAGCATCAGACGAAGACGATCCACACGATATTCAGATCGAAGAAGCATAAGGTGAAAGAGAAGTGGAGGGACCACCTATAGAATTAGAAGTCATTGCCGCATTGATCAAGGTAAATAAAGTCAACATTGGGACAATTGAGAATCCCAAAATGGCTAGCATTGGAGATTACTGGGATGAACAAATAGTACAAAGCATAACATAGTCATTGCGTGAATACACCGACTTGTTTCCCACAATATTTATAGAGATGACGGGTATAGTCAGAGAGCTAGGGGAGATGAAGATACCACTCAGACCTTAAGCCATATTTATTATACAGTGACCATACAGATTGGATCCCATATATAAGTAGAAAGTCAAAGCTGAGATCGACAGGATGCTCGAAGTCAGAATCATAGAACCCATCGAGGAATCAGAATGGATAAGCCCGATGGTAGTGCAGAAAAAAAAACAAGGAGGGATAAGGATATCAATCGAATTAAGGAAATTGAACAATGCATGCCTACATGACCCATTCCCTACACCTTTCATGGATGAAGTGTTAGAGAACGTAGGAGGACACAAAGCTTACTCATTTACTAATGGATTCTCAGGCTACCTTCGGATCAAGATAGCATAGGAAGACAGATACAAGACCACGTTCGTGACAAAATGGGGGTCCTATCAATACACATTTATTCCGTTTGGACTGAAGAATGCACCAAAAATATTTTCTAGAGTAGTCATTTCCGTGTTTAAGGAATTCATCCACCAGTTTCTCAAGGTATACTTGGACGATTGGACAATCTATAGTTTGTTGAAATACCATGTAGAAGTCTTACAACTGATGTTAGAAAGATGCAGGAAGTGCTAGATATCATTGAACATAAAGAAATGCATATCCAAAACACCATTTGGGATACTATTGGGCCACATAGTATGAAAACAAGGTTTATTAGTAGTTCCTGTGAAGATTGCAGTAATTGTTAACTTACCACCACCAAAAATAGTCTGTCAGTTGAGAGTGACATTGGGACACAAAAGGTACTACATGAAGTTTATCAAAGGGTATGCGTAGATTAATGCACCAATGGAAAATATTTTAAGAAAATATACAAATTTTCAGTGGAATGATGAGTGTCAACACAGTCTGGATACACTGAAGGAAAACATGGTCACCGCACCAATATTAGTATTTCCAGATTCGGAGAAGACATTCCACGTACATGTAGATGTATAAGCCATAACACTTGGAGCTATCTTGGCGCAGCCAAGAGAGGGGGTTTGGATCACCCCATAGCCTTTGCAAGCAAAAAAATATTAGAGTCAGAAAATAACTACAACACCACAGAGAGAGAAGGCCTAGTGATGGTCTACGCACTACAAAAATTCATACATTATTTATTGGGAAAACACTTTAGGATGTTCACAGATCACTCAACCTTGAAATACCTAGTCAACAATCTAGTGTTGGGGGGGAGAATATGTCGATGGTTACTGCTATTTCAAGAATTTGACTTTGAAGTTATAGTCAAGCCATGAAAACTGAATGCATGACCTGAGCACCTATCAAGAGTCACAAATGGAGAAGAACCTACAAGTTTAGAATACAAATTCCTGGACACACACTTATTCTCAGTCCATATCACTGATGAATACTTCGTAGATATCATTCAGTACTTGAGCACATGTACTGCGTGGAAAGAATATAATACCACACATAAGAAAAACTTGGTAGTCCACACCGCCGACTATCAATTAATCACAGGAAATCTATACAAAATGGGTGCAGGCAACATCTTGTGTAGATATGTGTTAGAACATGAAATACCAAGAGTGTTAGCAGAATCCCATGAGGGGATCACAGGAGAAAATTATGCAGGAAAAGATACCACACAAAAGGTATTTCACGCAGGACTATGGTGGCCGACGATTCATAGAGACTCGAAGGAGTACTTTAAAAGATGTAATGTCTGTCAAAGGGTAGGTAAACCCAACATAAGGGAAAATATTCCATTATGACCACAAGTAACATTGCATGCATTTGACAAGTGGAAATTAGACTTTGTGGGACCAATCAACCCACCAACAAAAAGAATAGGAGCTAGGTACATTATCACCGTGACAGAGTACCTAACAAGATGGGTGGAAGCCACACCAGTAAAGGATTGCAATGCATAAACAACATCACACTTTCTATTTGAGAAATTAATCACTAGATTTGGTTGCCCAAGAGTTTTGATGAGAGACCAAGGCACACACTTCATAAACAACACCATCAACACTATGAATGAAGAGTTTGAAGTCCACCATCAAAAGAGCACACCATATCACCCACAGGAAAATGGCACAATGGAGGCATTTAACAAAATCCTGGAGAATGCGCTGACAAAGATATATAACGTCAACAGGGATGACTGGGACCTCAAAGTACCAATAGTATTATGGGCCTACAAGACTATGTACAAAAATATTATAGGGCACATGCCATTTAAACTGGTCTATGGCCAATAAGTAGTGGTGCCATTAGAATTCTTAGTGCCAAGATTGCGCATAGAAACAATCACACATATGACAGAACAAGGTGGAGTATAGGAGCGAATAAATAAGTTAATGACCATGGAGGAAGATCAGATCCTAGCAGGATTCCACCAACAATTTCAGAAAGCAAGGGACAAATCTTGGCATGATAGACACATAAAGAAGAAAACTTTCAAGGAAGGAGACCTAGTATTGATGTATGAAAACAAATCATTTCAGCAACCAGAAAAGATCAGAATGCACTGGCTAGGACCGTATGAAGTAAAATATGCCATAGATGGAGGAGATGTACAATTGAGAGATTTATTAGCCGAAGGACTCAGAGGGATGGTCAATGGGAGCCGACTGAAGCTGTACAAGGACAACCGACCACCCACTGTGCAGTAAAAAAAACAAAAAAACCAGTGTATCAAAACAAACCAACAGAGGCATAGTGCACTGAAAATAGAAAGTGAACACATTCTTAGGAACACAGACTTGGCGAGGATAAGGCTAATGGCCAAGTCAAAAGGGAAACAAGAGGGAAATGGAAAGATGACAAAAGCAGTATGAAAATACAGAGTTAGGTGGAATTAAAGGATGGAAAGAATAGATGGGATGCCACATTAATCGCACCAACTAGAGATGACAAGGAAAAGTAATGGAAAGTACGAAAGAACCGAAGGTGAATTGAACCCAAAATTAAGGAAGCTTCCTCGACAAGCTTCATGGGATGCCCATACAACACACAGACGCGAGAACAAAGAGTCTATTTGTGAAAAGAGAACAAACATAGAGTGATAGAGATGAAGGAGCATAGAGCGGAGTTCACAGAGACCATTCAAAATAAACAAATGTTCGACATTCACCGCCATGGAACCACCAAAGCAAGCAGAAGAAATCCAGAGTGCCAGAAAAACCAGAGTTAAAACCAGGTCAAGGGTACTATTGGAAGAAGGCGAACAACAACTGCTAGAGGTCGTCAATGTTGATGAAATTCCATTCCTAGAAAAAACACCGGTAAACCCCACACCTATAATGGAAGAAACCCAACAACCAACACTAGAGGGTACGAATATAGATAAATCGATAGAGGT
The DNA here is from genome assembly GCA_009831015.1 of Picea engelmannii. NCBI lineage: Eukaryota > Viridiplantae > Streptophyta > Pinopsida > Pinales > Pinaceae > Picea > Picea engelmannii. Next base: position 10,901 of record ML783838.1, read on the forward strand.
GTAGGAGTATCAGAACCAGGACGTAGAAAGCCTGAAGGAGGTGCAACCAGAGAACACCGGAGCAATTCTGAGAGTCAATGGAATGATGATGAATCTAGAAATAACATTCGAACCAGATGAATCTCAAACAATTGTCTTAGACTTCCCACTAGAAGGAACAATAGAGGATGTCATGGGTTGGCCAGAATGACATTCTAAAGTACAAATGGAGGCCACTAGAACTTTGATCCAACCACCACCTAAGAAAGACAAGCAGTAGGTACCTAGGTCACCTCACAAGAAACCAATCACAACAATCATTCTACCGCGTATACCAGATGGGGTATGAGTGGAATCAGGCTTGCTAGGGAAGATCAACAAGCTAAAATATTCAGACCACGATGTAGAAGATGCAGACAAGTTTCCATAATTTCCAAAGAGGGTATACTTAGAGACTACGGGCACAAATCCGGTTGGGGAACCGATTGATCAACCACTTCGATGGGCAACAAGGTTGGAGAAAACATGGATTTTAGGTCTGTTGGACCTACCACATTTTGGCAGAGGCCATTACACAAGTGCATGTGTCAAACAACTATTAGAAATCACACATGATGGCGACATATGGTTGTACAAGCTCATCTCGATAAACGTAGAGCTTATTATAAACATAACAGGGTTACCATCCCAGGGTATGGACCCTGTGCAGTTTCTAGATGACAAAGTCAGGGAGAAAGCATCAACGGAAGAGATGAAGAAGAAGTATGGTAGTAACAGGGGGACATGAGGGATCATTATCAAGAGGATCAAATATGTCGCAACACAAGTGAGAACAAAAATCTTAGCCTATAAGCTGCTAAGAAAATGTTGTAGGGAGGAAGTTCCAACAGGGGTTGTCGCAATTATATCTCAATGCGCCGAGGGCACCACAATGAGCTAGGCACTGTATCTCTTGAACTTGTTCCTGGATGACTGTAAGGATGCATAGGATCTAGGAACAAAGCTTCACTATTCATGGTTAATCATGCTAATAGCCTTTATGGGCTGGAGAGAACCAAGCTATGTAACTTTCATTACCCTACCCAAACCTAACCAGGGAGAAAGATACTTATTGCGGAGAGAAATGTCATATGCTAGGTACAAAAGGATGAATGGGTCTGTATTTGAAGGATACCTACATGACCTACATGAAACCATCTCCAACATGTGGAGGATCACACCACAAGATGTTGCGCGATATAGGTACATTGGAAACTTCAAGGCCACATGACATACAATGTGGATGCATGTGCGAAAGGATCCTAATAAGCAGTGGCTACATGTGCAGAAGGATCCTAATAAGCAGTGGCTACAGATGTGATACTGTATCATGGAAGGCGACATTGACATGGTGATCAAATAATGGGAGGATGAGTGGAAGATTCCAGTCCTTACCCAAGAATTTTCGGAAAGGACAGCAGGAGAAGAGGTAGGGTAGGGAGAAACATAGCCTCAAGAAGTCCAAGTGCCCAACAAATGGAGGATGGGCCAGACAAAGACAAAGCAGACAGACGAAGGGGCAACTAAGATAGGGACCCAGAAAGGGAAAAAGAACACTACATAGTCGACTCAAGTGCAACAAAAATAGGGCGAGGCTGTGTAAGGGACTACACCAAGTACCAATCCACAGGAACCAGGTGGGAATAAGAGGCCAGACATGCAGACAGGAGGCATGCGCAAGAAAAGGAAGGCATAAAGAACACTTCCAGAGTATACAATCACTGGAAACAATGGGGAAATGATAGCCCGAGTGGTCCAAGATTGTCTAGCTGAGGATTTTGACAATTTTGCGCACCACATGGACATGATTCAAGAGGATATGGCAGACATGCGACATTTCCTCAAGAAAATCAGGGAAGTACAGACAATAGGAAACAACAGGGGAACAAAGCCATCAACACAACAGACAGAGGAAATATTCAAAGAAGGAGAGCGAGATCCAATCCATGCGATATTGTAGTTGAACACAACATTTCACATTTCACCCAATATGCTGTGCATGGATGAAATCATGGAGAAGACACCCCTCAAAGAATTAATCCAAATCCTACTGGTATTGCCGTGGATAACATCTAGGGATCTATACAAGTTTTAGGTTAGCATAAACCATGAGGTACAGTCTCAAGCATGCAAAGAATTGGCCAAGTTGCAGCAGGAAACAGAGAAGCAAGACACATTGGAAATATTATGTGAGCAGGCTAAGTTCGAGACCCAAGAGGAAAGGGAGCACAAGAACATATTGGAGTAGAAAGTTGCAGGAACATATGAGAGGATTCCAAAGACCGCGTAGGTAGATGAAATCACAGCAGAAGAAAATATTGATCAGATTGCACAGGCAATAGATCAATATCAGAAGGAGATCAAGAATATCTGAGAGCAACTCACACCCACTACTCCACCATCAGTGAAGGAGAAAAGGAAGCAGGAAGTAGTAGAGAAGCTACAAGATATAGAGCGACAGGTTAGCACAAAAACTGACTTGTTTGAGAATCCAACAAAACTTTGGACAAAGCTAGAGGAGGGTCAGAAACTCCAGAAGTGGGACAAAGAGGAAGAAAGGATAAACACAACTATCCAGGACCTCAAGTAGAGGCGGAGGACAATGTCCATCACAGAGTGCATCAAAGGGGCACAAGACATGAAGAAGCTACAGACATAACTCACCATTGCGTAGAAATAGAAGAAAGAGCGTCAAGCTCAAATGGAACCGTTTCAAGAGCGGGTCCTAGAAGTCCTGGCATAGGTAGAGGAAGCCAAGAAATAGATAGCACAAACCCAGGCAGAGTGTGCAAAATTGATCAAGGACAAAATTGCAGTCCAAGTAGTGGACACACTAAAGGAGAAGAATGTGAAGGCATAGACACAGGAAACAAAGCTCAAAGAGAAGTTCCAGGCGGTCACCACAGAGATCAAAGAATTGTGTTAGGTGGCTCGGGACGAGCCACATGTCAGTGTTGGAGGCTTGTTGGAAGCAGGACAAGGCGGAAAAGCAAGGTGATTTTGGGAAAGAAAGCATGCATGAGGAAAGCGACAGCTGGAAGGAAGAACAACACGTGTGCATGGAGGGAAGACCTAAAGACATTAGGTTTAGGGTTTTGGTAATGTATTGTAATTGTTTAAGAGACAAAAACGTATAAATATAGATACTTAGGTATCATAGAGGGGTTGTTTGGTTTGGTTTGGAGTATTATCGAGTTTAGCTAGTTATCCATGATTTGTTGTGATATGTATTATTTTGGTGTGTGATCTATTTTGTATAATCTATTGAGATAGAGAGGATGAAGGAGGGAAGATATTGAGTTTTATATCGCAGGCTAAGGATCCTGGTGCAATATAGTCTGCCTCATATAGATCTTACCCCACTGTGAAGGATTGTACCACGCACGACGTTGTAGATGCAGAAACACTATAATAAAAGAGTTGAGATCCAAATATTTATGGACGTATCCCAGGAGGGGGTGAACCACAGTAACATCTGTGTTTTGTGATGAATGCATGCATATATTTATTGTCTTTCAGTAGTTATTGTTATGTTAATGCATGAGTTGCTATATTTCCTACGTATTTGCAAATGACAACATATTGCATTTACAAGTTATAATAAAGGTTCAATATACAATTCTCATATCTCTCACTCAATCCTAGGCTATAAGAACATGAGTATTATAGCCACCCATTAAAGCTATCTTGGGTGAGATGACATAGGGCACTCTGTGCACTGCGTTGCCTTCTGGTTTACCAGGAGTGTCGATAGTTTTAGAGGCTTTGTTGGAAACTCGAACAGACATGAACCCTAGGTCAATACAAACCCAGAAATAATAGAATAGTAACCAACAGTGGTTCACCCCAGTGTGGGGCTATGTCCACCAATGAATTCTTCTTCTTTATTAGTCTTCAATCTCTTACATTCATCTTCTCCTGTGCACTAAGCCACATAGCCAAGCCTCACACTGGACTGGTGGTCTCCGCATTGAGCGCTCGATATACCTTCCCAAAATTAGGTCAAGGCACAGAGAAAACTCCCCTATCAAGCATAGAGCCTTACATACACATTCTGTTGCATAAAGAAACTCAGAACTACTTGCCTCTTGCACTTAGTTAATTACATCCCCCTCACTACATTACATTATTTCTTATTTATATTTTTACAATCGCTTAAAAAAAGGCCTAATCATGGATAGACCCATGGGATGACATCCTATAAACCCTAATACAAAACCCTAATGAACCCCTTGTTGGGTCCACAAATCAAGTGAGATGCTGTGATCTCAGCTCTGCCTGGGTGCTCCATATTCGACCAACTTTTCGAAGTCCAAAAAGGGTGGTAAAAACTTGGTCGAGGGCCAACAGGCCCCCAAAACTCACACGTGACTCTTCCCAAGTCACTGAGGTCTAGGAAACATTGCTTCGAAGGCCTCGAGCTTAGCTCAAGCTGCCTTGACTTGTTTCCTTGCCTGAGCTTCCTACTAAGCGAATTCCTGGATCATTTTCTCTATAACAGGCCCTTCCAAGTGTTGTTATACTATCGCAACCACTTGGTCCAGTTGCAATCCTTGTCCTTTGATCTATTCAAACACCGTGCAGGATTCCTCCTACACCAATTGTAGCCTCTGTGTGACTTCCATTACTCTACCCTGGATGACAATAGTTTTCCACTGGGCTACGCGCTATTCTTGTGATCTCTTCATTCTCTCAACTGTAATGAGTGACTTCATATTCACTTGAACTGTCAGTGCCTGCTGTTGTGCCTCCTATAGAGGTGCTTACAACTTCCTAAGCTCTAGATATTCCATGAGGTGTTCGTAGGTCTATGTGCTTATATCACTCAGCTATTTGCATTCTAAGGTGAGGGCTCTGATCCTTCCGACTGTGGTCTTAGCAGCTTCCTCTCTCTAGTTGCACACTTCCTGTGGAGTGCTTGGTATTGCTTGGATCTCTAATTCTATTACCCTTTCTTGAAGTTGCTGGATGGCCTCAACGAGCTTCATCACTTGAAGCTTGATTGCCTCATGTTCCTGCTATGCCAAGCCTGTCATAGAGAGAAGTGCTCTGCTCACCACTTCTTTGACTATAGTCTGATCTATGAGCATCTGGTCCTTTTCTTTCTGTATCTTCACTTTGTCTTCCTCAAGCATCACCTGTAACTCATCTCTCTCATTTTCATAAGTGGTTACACAGTACCACAAAACTCGTAATTGTTCCAAGATCTATTCTTTTTCTTGTTTCAAGGCTTTTGTAGCCTTCTCCTTCTCTTCATGGACTTGCTGAAGTCGAGCCTCTATTTCATATACAAGTATTCAAAGTTGGGTTGGCTCATCCCCCATATATGCAGTCTTTGATGAGGAAGGTGTGGTAGGGACTGGGCGGATGAAGAAAATATCTTCTTGTACTTCACTCAATTTCTTTTCTATCCTACCATATAGTTCGTCCTACTTCGCTCCATATCTCTGCAAGAGATCCTTGGATGCATCCTCCATCACTCCGTGAACTAGAATGATATCATCTTCTATGAATGTGGCCTCCAACTAGGGCTTACTGGTGTGGGTATTCTTTCTTGCCGAAGGTTTCTTCGGAGAAACCTTCATCTTCTATGAGGTTATTGTTTCGGTAGGGGGATCTTTTGGCGAGGTAGCTTCACCTTCTCCTTTATTTTCTCCTTCATCCCCTCCTCCTTGTCCATCTACTTTGTCTCCTCCTCCTCCTAGGGAGGCATATCCATTTCCTCATCAATCTCTACACCTTGGACTTACTCCTTTTTCTTCTTCTTCTTCACACTGGTCATTCCAACATGCTCGACCCGGGTGACCAAGGGGCTTCCTATAATGTCAGCTTCGGAGAGCTCTGCATATGCAATGGGTACAAGGAACTCCTCCGACCATTCCTTGGTGATCTGCTCCATGTCTTCGTCGGTCATCTTGGAATAGGACTGTAATTCTTCCTTACTCTCATCCTTGCATGCAATGATATATATGAAATGTCAATTTGCACAGAACTTAGTGATTGGTCTGTACTGGTGTAAGGTGCACGGTGTCATGTGTGGGAATGAATCTATGGAAACCTTTAGTTGTTGATAGTAGGAATGGAACACTACATTCGACTTCCATTGCTTCGACATGTTATTTTTATACCATAATGTAGAAAATTTAGCTGCCAATGGCTCTGATGGTTCAATTTCTTGAAATGTTTCTCCTTCAGGCATTTTCCAAGCGACAAATGCAATCAGCACGAGTAGAAAACTGAAGTGGAACTCGTATCCCTAATCCTGCGCTTCATGACAGTATTTCTCAAGATCGTTGACGAGGTAACTCACCCAATTCATTTGCATTCCCTCCATGCTTTTTCCCTGCATGGTCCACCATGAACCCAATGACCTATGTGGGGCAGTTCTTTCTGATGATATTGCCAGCTATGAGTTGGCAAGTGAGGCACACTGCACCATCCTGGATAGATTCTACCTTGTAGCCTTGCTTTCCCTTTTATACTTTGCTGTATGCCTCTTTTATGCGCTATGAAAAGGAGCGGTCCGAGTCCTTCCCTGGGTAGAACTGCTAAGGGTCAGGTCCTTGCATGCTCAATCCTGTGATCAGGTGGACCAATGTTAGATCCACAGTAATCCTCCTGTCGATCCACATTTATCCACCATGATAGCATGACAAGAGGATTTTAACGCAAGCGTTAACCTTCTAATGTCGACCAAATTGAGGAATCTTCATCACGTTGAGTATAGTGGACTACGCCATCTCCTTTATCCATGACTGGGTGACGATACGAGGCTTCTTCCCTGTGGTATTCGTTAAGTATCTATGAGGGTCACGGATGGTGTAGTTATTTCTGTCTCCAAGGTTAAAGTCACTGTTCTTCAGGGATGAGATCTGTCTCAACTGGCTCCCAACTATGCGTATCCCCTTCAGGATGTATGTGGTGATTAAAGTGTACTCGTATTCCCATGCGATGTTATCATGGTTAAACACTCTAGTCAAAGGTGGGATATAATCTGGTAATATCGATGGGATCTGCTTCACATTAGCTAGATTGTCACGATGCTTTCTTCACTTCTCAGTCGTGGGGTTAGCACATATATAACATCGTACAGTCGAAGGGGAAGCCTACAGTCCCCTAGTCCATGATGCCTAAACACCTTCAAAAATAGCTCTGTCAGCCACAAACTTCTTAAGGACCTCTTCGAAAAACTTCTCTAACTCAGTCTGTTCGCCCAACATTCTCACTTTTAAATGGATAACTCGGGGTAGGTGAATAGACATGTAGGGTAAAAAATGGATGGTGATGTCTAGGTTCTGAAATCATCTCGACACACAATCATTTCTCTATTAGCAACGTTAATCACAGATAGCGAAAAGTGGTCCTGGCGCAACGTCCGACAGGTTAAATAAGAGAGTGTCGTAACAGATTCTTCTAATGGGAAGGAATGCTTCCCTTAATGCAAATATTTCCGTTATGGCATTGTCTCAACATACAAAACGCAGTCTATTCTCCCATAAATGTGTTTCCTAGCCATTCCGGAGCATCATTCTAATGGTCGGGGTGCCTCCAATGGTCATATAGCTTCACCGAGGTGAAGTCCCATTCTGTGAGGTCCTATTGTTCCAATGAGGTTCAGAGTCTACAACCCTGCCTTCTCCGAAGTCTTCTCTATAACCTCCTATGGATTTTCTAACTTGGATTTCTTCTTACTAATATTCCTTGCCTTCTTTCTTATGATCTGAGTCTCTCTAAATATTTATGGATTCCTCTTTCCATTCTTATTCTTAGTTTCTCCTATCGTAGTGACTTCGCAGTGCTGATGTACTTCCAATGGGTTTGAAGTTAGTATCCTTTCCCTTACCACTTCTTGGGTGGATTTACTTTCTTATTGCATGGATAGGTCCCTTAATCCTTCTTGTGCTCTTCCAATTTCGACAACTAATTCTCTTGCCTTCTGCTTCTTCGACGTAACTTCTCGTTCTTCTACCAGTCGATCTATTTTCCTAGCTATGCAATACCTTAGTTCTTGCTTTTTCTTTTATGTAGATTCTTCCTCTGCTTTCCTTCTAATTTGATCCTTCTCAATCCAAGTCTTTCCTAACAAAACAAGAAAAGGGGCATTGTTCTCAACAAACTTAATGACTTCAAATTCCTCTTTAGTCGATGTTCCATGAATAATAATAGGTACATTAGTAATTCTTCTCCATAAGGTTATCATCTTTCCTTTGAATAAGCCTATTCTTCCCAATGAATATACTATAGTAGGATTTCCCAAAATTTCCCAAGTTCTTTCTATCATAATATTCACTTGTGTTTCCTCATCAAAGACATAGTCTATGTCAAAGTCTCCTATTCTTGTACCTATGCGCTATTTTTCTTTCATGATCTCTAGTAAACTGACATCTTTGTGATCATCCGTTATTTATTTCAACTGTTCTAATGGAGTCTGAACTTTCTCTTATTCTTTCCCTTGATGATTCTTTAACACTCTCTTATTCCCTTGACTTCCTTCATAGTTCTCTTGTCTCATGTTCATTTGTTCAACTTTAGCAATCATTCTTGGACAATCCTCAACCTCACGACTAACAAATTTACAACAAAGACAAATAGGACCTGTACCAGGGAATTTCTTAGCAAGATGTCTCGGTCTTCTACAGTTATAACATAGGGTTAATCCTCTCTTTCTCTTGTACTATGCACTAGGATCACAATGTTTAACCTACAATCTGCACAAATTCTTTCTAGGTTCCTGCATCCAATTATTAGTCCAAAAATTATTTCTATGCATAGGAATAACATATCTTTCTTTATTTCTATCAAATTTATTCAGACCAACTCTTTCTTCCAACTGCACCCTATCTTTCAGACTAGGACACAATCTATTAAACATACTTAAATTCATGCTTTCGAAACAAATTTTTCCACTTATCTTATTCTATCAAAGCACAAAGCTTTACCTCTTTCTAGATCTTACCTCTTTTCTTCAGATCAAGTTTCTTTCATAGCACATAGCTTCGCAAGTCAATTGGAGTACTGCACACTTCAATAGCATATCTATGCACAAAGTTTCTCTTTTCTTTACTTCAGTTCCCATAAATCACAGTTTCAGTCCCGAAAACATAACCATTTGTTGGCACTAGGGAAGACCCAAGTTTCAACGCTTCAACAACACACCAACAAAACTCTAACTACCAGCCCTTTTTTCAACACCTACAAAGCAGGTGAAGATTCACCCGAGGTAGAGGCAGAGGGTTTACATGAATCAACTGTCTGTAACCAAGCTGGGACACAGATTTGTGATTATAACACTTCGCTCTTTCGCTGGGACACATATTTGAAGATAATCATGCATTAGCTTATCAACTTCATTCACATCACAGAAAAAACCCTAAGAATAGGTCAGTGCAGTAACAATAACAAAATACACATCACACTTAGAATCATAAATTAGATCTAGCACCTTCAACATAAATAAAGAAGTAAGCATTCATTGATCTATCTATCATATATAACAATGAATTCACTAATAAGATTCACGGCATAAACATCATAGCACAACAGAAACCATAAACACATGATATACGTGGTTCACCCCAGTGTGGGGCTATGTCAACCAACAAATTCTTCTTCTTTATTAGTCTTCAATATCTTACATTTGTCTGCTCCTGTGAACTAAGACATAAATCCAAGCTTCGCACTGGACAAGTGATCTGTGCACTGAGCGCCAGATCTGCCTTCCCAAAATTAGGTCAAGGCATAGAGCCAACTCCCCTATCAAGCACAGAGCCTTACATACATGTTCTGTTGCACAAAGAAACTCAAAACTACTTGCCTCTTGCACTTAGCTAATTACATCCCCCTCACTACATTAAATTACTTATTATTTATACTTTTACAATCGCTTACAAAAGGGCCTAATCATGGGTAGAACCATGGGTCATGTTGGCCCTTGACCAAGTTTTGAGGATTCTTGGTCATGTTTGACCTATTTTTGGGACTTCGACAGGCTGTCGAAGGCGGAGCATAAGTCGAAGAGGATATCACGGGATCTCGGCCCCCTTTTAGGGATTTTTGGGTTTTGGACTTATGTAATGGGTATAGGGATGTCGGCCCATGGGTTTACCCATGCATATGCCTATTTTTGTAATGTATAAATAGAAGACTAGGTGATGTAAGAAAGAGACAGTCAATGACTAGTCAGTTGCAGGTTGTGCTTAGTGCAAGTAATGGTTGTAAGTGCTTTGTGCATGTTGTGTGAAACTTGCAAGGCTAAGTGCAAGTGATTGTAAGGGATTGTATGTAGGCTTTGTGCTGTAACCTAGCTTGGGGAAGGAGGATCTAACGAGTGTGCACAAATCTCTTATCCTATGCAGAGTAGGATTTTGAGGCTCTGTTCATGTAAGAAGATTGAAAGAAGCTAATAAAGAAGACAAAGAGTTGGTGGATGTATCCCCAGGGTGGGGGTGAACCACATATATCCTTTGTTTTGATTGATATTTTCTTTATGGTTGTTCTTTTATCTATGTGATTGAATGCTTAGTGCTCTAATACATGCTTAGAAGGATCTGATATGGTAGCATAGTGCTGAATAATGTGAATGAATGCTAGATCTGATCTATGTTAGTATTCTTAGTGCTTGAATCTATTAGATCTGTGTGAATATTGTGTCGATCATTTATTAGGGTTTAGCTGCACTGAATATTGAGGAATTATAACTACTAAGTGCTTTGTTAAGGTGTTACAGTCACATATCTATGTCCCAGCTAAGGTTACAGACATCTGAGTTCTGCAACCACCCCTGCCTCTACCTTAGGTGAGACTTCATCTTCTTCACAGGTGTTGCTGAAAGAGCTAGTAGTTAGGGTTTTTTTGGTGCATTGTTGTAGCGTTGAACCCCTAGTCTGCCCTTGTGCCAAAATGGTTTCGTTGTTGGGACCTGAAACTGTGATTGTTGGGAACTGAGGAAAATAAAGAAAGCTGTGTGCATAGATCTGTTGGTTTAATGCATAGTACTCTACTTGACCCGTGAAGCTCTGTGCCGAGAAGAAGAGGTAGATCCAAAGAAAAGAGGTAAGATCTGAAAGATTTGTGCTCTGATAAAGGTAAGATCAATGAAAATTTTTGATTGAAAAAGTAAGATAGTGAAAAATTTTGTTTCAAAAGTATGGATCTAGGTATGTTTGATAAATGTTTTCCTAGTTTGAAAAATAGGGCACAACTAGAAGAAAGAAGGTTTGATATGAGTAGATCTGATATAAATAATGAAAGATATGTTATTCCTATGCATAGAAAGAATGTTTGGACTAACAAATGCATGCAGGATCCTAGAAAGAATTTTTTGTAGGCTAGCTACTATGATCCTAGTGCGCAATACAGGAAAGGTTGGGGATCATTTCCAAGAAATAGAGGATTAACTCTTTGTTACAATTGCAGAAGATCGGGACATCTTGCTAAGGAATGATCTGGTAGAAGAACCAATTGCCTTTTTTGTAAAGCTATGGATCATGAAGTTTTGGATTTCCCTAGAATGATTGCTAAAGTTGAAAGAATGAATATGAGACAAGAAAACTTTGAGGAATATCAAGCAACTAAGACCATGGTAGAACCCCAGAAAGAATCAGAGACTGTACTATTGTAGATGAAAGAAACCCTGAATGATCATAGAAATATCAACTTACCAGAGATATTCAAAGAAAAAGAATGCATAGAAGAAAGAATAGGAGACTTCGTCATTGATTGTGTTCTGGATGAAGAAACACAGGTAAATATCATGACAGAAAGAACTTGGGAAACTTTAAGAAATCCTGCTATGATTCCTTCATTAGGAGGAATAAGATTATTTAGAGGAAATATGATAACCCTAGTGGAAGACTTACCCATATATCTATGTGTGCTCATGGAACTTCAACAAAGGAAGATTTTTAGGTTGTTAAATTTGTTGAGAACAACGCCCCATTTATTATGTTACTAGGAAAACCTTGGATTGAAAAGGATCAAGCTAGAAGAAAAGCAGAGGAAGTCTTAGAACATAAAAAACAAGAATTAAAAGATTTCATGACTAGGAGGATAACACACTTGATTGAACAACAAGAGAACATATCGAAGTTATTCCGAACCAGAAATTTGGATGTCGAAGTTGAAAGAACACAAGAAGACTCACAAAAGACTGAAGAACCCACCCCAACAAGAGAATAAGTATTGCCCTTGAACCCTATGAAAGAATATCAACAATGCAAAGTTACTATGCCAAAAAAAGACAAGAATCATAATGGAAAGAGGAATACCAAGACGAAGATCACCTGGAAAAAAGCTAGAAAACTCAGTAAGAGGAGAGAAAAGTTCGAAAAGTTACAGAAGGTTTTAGAGGGAACTTCATAGAAGGAAAATTTTCAGAACTGGAACTTCGTTGGGATATCAGAACAACACCACATGGAACTTCACCATGGTGAATAAATATAGCATTGGAAACAATATAACCGTTAGACCGACACCCCAAACGGTTAGAACGACATTTATGGCCAAAAATCTCACCACCAGACCATTGAGACTGTGCCACAACAGATATAACCACATTGATGAAGGCCTATCATCTGGTGGAGAGATCCGTTACACCGTTTCCTACTTAGTGCATCGACAGTTGCACCAAATTTTTTTTTGCGACTTGTATCCAAGCCAACTCATTGCTACCGCGCTGTGTTTATTTGAGATCGACACCTGTTCCATTGCATTGCGCACTCATTCATCCAACCAAGTTATCTAATCTAAGTGTGCATGTCTGATGAGATTGGCACTGTAGATAAATCCATCGAAGAATTTCTCATTGATCTTATGGTCGAGAAAGTAATGTTTGCAGGTATTCAAGCGTCATCGGTGAGAGGAGTGCAAGCCTCTTCGTTAAATTCTTGCGGATCCAGACCATCCTGACTGACAATAGAGAAGAGAACCAATCACAGAGATGACCTAGAGAACATGAAGTTAATCCAGACCATATTACCTAACTACATCCCACCTCTGTCCGACTCAGTGAGTCATGACAGCGTCCCGAGAGACTTTGATTACACCATGATTACTGCGTACCTCCCGAAGGGGATACGTGCAGTTAGAACACAACAGGATAATATCGCGACGTTGAAGTTTATCGACTTCAACCTAGGATACCGCAAGAACCATAGTATGCTCACCCCTTATAAATACTTGACCAGGACGAAGGGGAAGAACTCGAAAAGAATCCCCCAGCCGTAGACTATGAACCTCGCACAGTCCACCCTTTTTAATGTAATGAAGATACCACATTTTTGAAGGCACCAGGAGGTTAACGCCTATGTTAAGATATTTCTCTCATGTTACCATGGCAGCTACCTATGTCTAGACTGACACATCACATTTGATTCGGCGCTGATCCATAGCATCACTGGATTGAGTATGGAGGGACCCGACCTACAGGACTTCTATCCAGAGAAGGCTACAGATCACGCATTAGCACAAAAGATAAAAGATACATATGGTGATGTAGAAAAGGGAACATAAGGCTACAAGGTATCTTCCATATAGAATGGTGCAGTGCACCTAGCCTTCTAGCTTATCACAGGAAAGATCATGAGAAAGAACAGAACTACACAGGTCATGGGATTTGTTGTTGGCCTTGCTGGGAAATGTGTATAAGGAATCTAGATGAACTGGGTGAAGTTCTTGGTCAACCAGATGGAATTAGACTACCACGAAGCTCAGGATCAGGGCAACGAGTTCCACTTTAGCTGGCTCCTAATCCTCATCGCATTTATTGCTTGGGAGATACTCGAAGGTGCGACCTTCCTGGACATTGAGCCATTTGAGCCGCTTGTTGTGAAGTTCACTATGCTCTAGTACTCAAGCAATATGGGAAATAAATGGTAGTTGAACGTGGTCTTTCATACATATTATCTCCAATTGAAGAGGGATATCAAAGATGAACCTCACATGATGTTGAACACCTTGCAGCAGTTCCGAACCCTTATGAAATTCCGCTCATATCGACACTTCATCTATATCACTGCACGAGAAGACAAGCATACAAAGAAGCTTCAATCATACTACAAGCTCATAGAGGAGGACCTCAAGGATATAACTAAGGATTGGTCAACATACCTCTGTATCCCTGCTGACCCTACAAAGATGTCTAATCCCGAACTTGACAACTCAGAGGCAGGTCACAAAGAACACGACACACCTGAAACCAACATAAGGAAGAAGACCGAAGAAGTCCAAGACTTGAGCAGTGCAATGGAAGAGACTTCTCCAGTATCACCTGGCCAAGGGGTGATGACGAAGTAGAAGAGACAAATGACAAAGAAGACCAACAGAAGCAAGGTGAAGTAACACCGCCTAGGGAGCCTATTGATGAGGCTGATCCATTGAAGAAAAGGAAGGTTTATCCTATGAAATCCACTTCCTGAAAGAAATCTAGAGCCACCTTGACTAAGATGTAGACTATGCTAACTGTAGATGACTTCGACTTCATCATCGTAGCTGTAAACAATGCCTCGCAGGAAATCTTACTGAAACATGAAACCAAGAAGGAGGAGATGTACGACACAATCAAGGTTGAACTTAGAGGGGTACAACATGCCCTTCAATCCAGCCACACAGTATCCACTACACCCCTACCATCAGAAGAACTAGATTTGGGAGATGAGCCTGTCCAACTCCGCAGACTAGCTGATGTGATCGAAGCTCGCCTTCATTGAGCACAAGCTGAGAATGACCAGGCCACAATGGCCCCTGAAGCAAGCCCAGGAAGAAATGATAGAGCAACATCAAGTTTCCCAAAAGGAGAAGGATGACCTTCAAGGCAAGTTTGAAGAAGAGAGGGTGCAGTTCAATCAAGAAAAAGAACAGTTGCTTGTAGAACAACTTGGAGTCAAAGAAGCAATCGATAGAGCACTTTGCTCTGTGACAGGGTTAGAGACAAAGGTAGAAGACTGAGTAGAGAATCAAGTAGCATAGATCACAGAATCTATCCAATAGCTACAACAAAGAATAACAGAATTAGAGCTCTGCACAGTGCCCAACTCTCCACAGGATGTGCAAGATCAAAGAGAAACAACTGCTCGAAGTGCAGTTGAAAGAATCAAGGCCCTCACCATGGAATGTAAACAAATAAGTGATCGCAGTGCCCATTCTTATGAGCGACTCACTGAGGATCCTGAATTGAATGCACTGGAGTCATAAATCCAAGAGGCGAAGCAACAAGTGGAAACAATACAAGTGTAGTTGAAGCCCCTGTCAACAGTTGAGAGGATGAAGCAATCCCAACAACATCTCACTACTCAACAACAGGTCCACACCATTCAGATTAGATTCATGGAAGTGACTAAGAGGCTCCAACCAATACAGGATGAGTCTTGCCAAATGTTTGCAGAGATCGAAGGTCGAGGAGCATAACTAGAGCAAGTCGTCACTGTAGCCGAACATTGCTTAGAGGGACCTATCAACGAAGCAGTTATCCAAGAGTTCGTTGAGCAGGAGTTCGTGGCACAACAACAGGTTGAAGTAGCCTAAGACAAGCTCAAGGCTTTTGAAGCAGATCTACCCAGACCAGAGTGACTCAGGATGAGTCACAGGTGAGTGTTGGGGGCCTATTGGCCCTTGACCAAGTTTTAAGGGTTCTTAGTTATGTTTGACATATTTTTTGGACTTCGACAGGTTGTCGAAGGTGAAGCACAAGTCGAAGCAGAGATCACAGGATCTCGACCCCTTTTTATGGATTTTTGGGTTTTGGACTTATGTAACGAGTATAGGGATGTCGACCCATGGGTTTACCCATGCTTAGGCCTATTTTTGTAATGTATAAATAGAAGACTAGGAGATGTAAGAAAGAGACAATCAATGACTATTCAATTGCAAGTTGTGATAAGTGCAAGTAATGGTTGTAAGTGCTTTGTGCATGTTGTGTGAGACTTGCAAGGATAAGTGAAAGTGACTGTATGTAGGATTTGTGCTATAACTTATCTCAGGGAGGGACGATCTAGCGAGTGTGCGCAGGTCTCCTATCCTATGCGGAGTAGGATTTTGAGGCTCTGTGCATGTAAGAAGATTGAAAGAAACTAATAAATAAGATGAAGAGTTGGTGGACGTAGCCCCAGGGTGGGGGTGAACCACATATATCCTATGTTTTGATTGCTATATGCTTTATGGTTGTTATTTTATCTATGTGATTGAATGCTTAGTGCTCTAATACATGCTTAGAAGGATCTAATATGGTAGATTAGTGCTGAATAATGTGAATGAATGCTAGATCTGATCTATGTTAGTATGCTTAGTGATTGAATCTATTGGATATGTGTGAATATTGCGTTGATCATTTATTAGGGTTTAGCTGCATTGAATATTGAGGAATTATAACTGTTAAGTGCTTTTTTAAGGTGTTACAGTCACAGATCTGTGTCCCAGCTAAGGTTGTAGACATTTGAGTCCTGCAACCACCCCTGCCCCTACCTCAAGTAAGACTTCATCTGCTTTGTAGGTGTTTCCAAAAGGGCCAATAGTTAAGGTTTTGTTGGTGTGTTTTTGTAGCGGTGAACCCCAGGTCTGCCCCTATGCCAATAGGTTGGAATCCTATAAATCCTAATACAAAACCCTAATGAACCCCTTGACGGGTCTACAAATCAAGTAAGATCCCACGATCTTAGCTCCACTTGGGCACTCCATCTTCGACCAACCCATCGAAGTCCAAAAAGGGTGGTCAAACCTGACCAATGTTTCCTCAAAACTTGGTCGAGGGCCAACAAATGCCACATTGGTCAAATACAAGAAACGTTCCTTCATACCCTACAGTTTCCATGCATGGTTCTATCTAGTAAAGGATACTGCTCAAGCCAAACAAGAAGGTATGATCCAACTTGAATTTAGGTTCCCTACAGAATGATTCTGCAAGCATGACCCTAAAGGCCTGGTACTCCAACATGCATCGCAAGTGTCATCCTGCTGACCATATTCTCACAAAAAGTTTGAGGACAAAGTCTTCATAGAGAACGCCCAGGATTGGGACAAGTTGGTGCAGAGTGTTAGCACTCTGTATTTTTCCCAAGGCTGCGGAGGTAGTCACAGAGGCAACATCAAAAAAACTTCAAGTCTTGGATCTATCCCTCCAAGACTCAGAGAGGGATCTCTTTGTCTGGTATAACTTTTTTGGAAGAGGATATTAGGCTAGCTATGCAGAATATGATATGTTCTTGGAGTTTTCTGGTTGAGACAACGAAATAAGACCATTGGGCTATGGGGTCTGTGACAAGTTTGAAATTAAACACAGGTTTATAAGGTATTTCCATAGGGAAAGGTAATGCAGATGTTGGATCTTTTAGAAATAAAATGATGTAGAGAAGGAACAAACGAGATAATCAACTACAACAAAAAAACATTCAAGAATTTCTTCATTGTAGTATCAGAGGAAAACATTAAGATTCTCAAAAGCACTGCATAGAGTATCAGGGATAAATTTTGCGTTAAAAATCCTTTTGAAAATTATAAAGAGATAAACATAATGAAGACTAATTGGAATCACATTCAATGAATAAAGAAAACTTCACCAAACATCAACATACAAGAATCCTGTGAAAAAGTCCCTTTGCATTCCTGGTGAATCAGAAAAATGTTACAGAGAATAGCCTTCTGGGTGCAAGAATCAACAACCTTTACATTAAAAATAATCTTTGAATAAATAGGGGAGATCCCCCAACAATTTTTATGGGTCGGTTTTAAACACCTCAGCCAAAAATAGCCACAAATCCCCCAAAATCTGGAACTGTCTGCCATGAAAGACGAGCCTAATTTATGCAAAAAAGGGGTTCGAACAGACATTTGTTTCTCTTCAAATCTGACACCTAGGAAAAAACTGAAGGAGTTTATTGTATATGGGCATGTTATGGACAAAAACCACCTTCGGTTTCACCAAATTCTCCTCCAGCTGGCCGTAACAGCTCCCACAAAATCGGGATTGTAAAGGAAAAATGAAAATTTGGAAAAAAAGGCCTTGAAGATGGCTTTGATTCTGCCTGCTCGTGGCACCTGTGAAAACACTGAGAGAGGTTTTTGTTATTCATCCCGTTACAGATAAAAATGTCTCTCAGTTTCTTAAAATTCATTTTCGTTCGCCCGGAATCGGCTTCGGAAGATGGCATGCTGAACAGACAAAAATGGGTGAAAAATGAGAAAAGCATTTTTTTTGGGATGGGTGGTATTCCGGACCCCCCCTAAGGTGGTAAGAGGTTTTTTTTGGGGGGGAGGGGTCCGCTAGAATGTGAGGGAAACACCTCTCCGGGGGGTGGTAATGGAAAAAAACCATTCTGAATCCCCCCCTCTTGTTAAACTCTGGATGGTGAGGGGGGGGGTCCGGAAAATTTTGTAACCGTTGATTTGTTTTGATTTATGTAATGAATGTCCAAGGGTATTTGGGTGGGTAGACTTAGGGTAGTGTAATTTTTTATGTTTTTAATTTTTAGTTTTAGTTTTTAATATTTTTTTACTATATGTTTTATTACGTTGCTTTATTTTAATTATTATATTTTTCATTTTGTTTTTTAGTTTCGTTTGGTTTTTGTTTTAATATGTTTTCATGTTTTATTTGTTATATTTTTAAAGTTTTATTTATTTTATATGTTTTCTTTTTTCTTTTAATTTGTTTTTTATTATATTTTAATTGTTTTGTAATTAGTTTTGTTGGTATTTAATTATGTTTTGTTTATATTTTTTTATTATATTTGATTTGTATTTTATTTAATCAAACTCTAACCTAATTATTAATTTAATTAATTAACAATTGATTAATTACTAACACACTAACTCAATTATTAATTAATTAATAATTAATTTATTATTAACAGGTTTAATCATAACTATTAACCTAATGTTTTTATCCTGAGTCTATTTATTCATGGAGGGGTAAGATTGGCGAAGGGGTGAAGGAATGAAGGGTGAGGAACTGATAGGCACAGTGTGGATGAAGAATGTAGAATGGAGTGAAGGAGGCCTAGTGCAATGGATGTATGACACGTTGGGATAGGGCCCGCCGGAAAAACCCGCCTCATTCCGGACCCCCCCCCCCTCACCGTTAAAGGCTGAACGATCAAGGGGGTCCGGAATCGCCTGTAGACCATCCATATGCACGCCTCCATGAAAACCATAGATATGTGCGCACTTTTTAATCACCATTCCAGACCCCCCCCCACCGTTAAAAATAGAATAGTCGAGGGGGTCCGAAATCCACTATCAACCATTGATCTACACGTCGCTAGATCGACCATCGATCTAAGCACGTTCTTTATTCTCCAKGTGCGAATGTAGTATATGAGGAAAAACTTAGGCTTAATGACCTTTTTGAGGGTTTGGTGCACTGCTTCCCTTTMTTTTGTCACCATGGGGTTAGGAAAAAGCACTCAGCATCAAAATCATGAATTTTCTTTTCTTTTCCTTTCCTTGAAAATAATTTGCAGAAATGAAATATTATTTGCAAACCAAAATACACCCAGAGTGAAAAATTTCCAGTCACCAGATGATACTATGAATTATAGGGTTATAATACAGAGGATGGACAACCCAACTATGATCAGGTGCAAGGCCATGATCATGGATGATTAGGTGGAAACAATAGAACATTCAACTCAAGAGGCCCTTAGAGCCAGGGAATAAGTTAGAGCGCCAGAGACAATAGAGGTGCAGGGAAGGGGATTGTTCTTGACACCAGAGGCACAACAAGGGGTCCGCGCTTAATGACAAAGGCACAAAGAGTAATTGATCAGCTGCATAATGACCTAGACTTCGTAGAGATGAAAAGGGTTCCTACTGACAACCCAATCGAAAGCCGAGGAGGATCAAGTGACTCGGAGATGATACAAATTGAAGAAACCACCAGGTCAGATAACCCTAAAGTTTCAATTCCATAGGTTAGATCACCAGGGGGCGTTTCGGCGCAGCCTGAGATAGCGAGGACATTAGGGAGATAAATTACAACAAATCCCATGTTTGATCTAATAAGCATCTACACCGATGAGGAGAGCTCATAGGTGTTCCTGGTCACTCCAGTGAAAATCACAGAGGAAACATAACATAAGAAATCATTCACCCTAGGTCTTGATGCTCCAATTCAGAGAAATCCACATAACGAGTGTGAGTTGGAAATTTCCTTGGACACTGAGCCACTCGACACACTGAGAATCCCAATGGACAACTCGAGGGATGAGCCAGGATCGGGTGAACAAGGGGAAGAAATTACACAACAGGAAATCATCATCTCGACAATCGATTATCAAGTAAGTAATGATCATGCCCCTGATTCATCAATTTTGGCTAGTACTTTACCTCCCGATGAGCAACAAACAAAGACCAAAATTTCGGGAGATACAGAAGAGGTTAAAGAACCCAGTGTTGAACATATATACACAGTCGAGAGCATGGGAAATATTCTTACTTGGGGAGAGAAACAAATCCACGAAACTGTGGATGAGGTCATCGATATACAAGCCATCACCTATGACCGAAAGAGGAAATCCATCATGAAGAGAACCACTAAGAAGATGAGGCTTACTCTGGACAGTTCCATCCTCATCACCAAAGAGGAAAAGTTGATCAACACAGAGCATTCCAAGATGTCTGAGCTCATCAACGCAGGGATGGTGATCATAGATGCCACCCTAGATAGATCAAAGAAATATGAAGATGAGATGACCAATGCACTAAAGGAGTTGGAGCATCTGCGCCATTTGGTGAAATACTATCAGGACTCCACATAGGCCATAGTGTTCTTGAGAAGCGAGTTCCAGGATGCCTATAGTAAATTCACGAGTGAGCGACACCTTTTCACTACTGGGATAGACGATTTCCAAGAAGACACCCTTATGGCACTAGAAACGTGCAAGGACATGGAAATATGGTATGAGAAAGCCCACCAAGTGGTGGAAAGAATTCATTACATCAACACGGTTCAAAAGGGCTGAGACGCCGAAGAGCATGACATTCGGGTCCTAAGGGACAACAACATCGACCATATAAGGAAGTCGACAAAATATTGGGTGAAGATGTCCCAAGAACCTCATCAGGATATCCAAGAGAAATGGGCCGATTACGAAAGGAGCTGGACCAAGATCAATCGGGCGATGAGAGACATCGGTCTCCCAGAATTCGACACACCTGATGACTTTGTCGACTTGCATGACATAGTCAAACTACGAGTAGAACAAGACTCATTGTGGACTGCGGATATAGAAAAAGTGGAAAACATGGTGCCAGGTCAAGTACAACAGTTCATGGAGCACCCGATCAAGGCTCATACAATGTTACAACAATTAAGTGCTAAAGTAGTCAAGTATTGGGAACGAGAAGTGGAAATAAATGACATTCTTTCGGCCATGATGGACCAACATAGATTCCCATATGCCAACACATGTGAGGAGATCTTCGTCAAATGGTCGAAGTATGAGAAGAGTCATCCACTCAAGTGAAATCATTTGATGACTTATAGAATACTGAGAGATGAAAGCGCCATGAGGCAATGTTTTATCTTACTTAGCTTGCACTTTGATAGTTGTTTTTAGTTAACAATTTGTTATAAATAAGAGGATTGACCTGTTAGAAGGGTTAATGGTTTTTGAAAAGACCCTCATTTTTGGAATTGTAAAGAACTGTTTCAGAGCTACCTTAATTGAGAAGTCATGTTTAGGACTAGAGACAAGTTTTCGTTTTTCATCAAAGGCGTGTGTGATTGGATCTAAGGAGGAATTATTTCTGACTTTGTCTCATGAATGGATGTTGTAAAGAGTAAGAGTTTCTAAATCTATTGATAAGTTAGTTGATTCAATGTTTTATAGTTCTTGTCTTTAATGGTGGAAATAAAATTGTTGTGTTAATGTGTGATTAATGATTAGAACTAAGGAAACTATTTTTCTTGCCATTTTTTATTGCATGTATGTTTTCTTTGATAATTGTATCTCAGTCAATAATTGAAATACCAACAAGTTAATGTATTAATACTAAGATTGTCATAGGTGTGAGAATCATTGTCTGTATGCTTGAGCACAAGGGTTATCCCGAGCTCAGCCTTCTTCAATAGTTAAAATTTCCCCCTTTGTTACTCAGCTAGTTTATACCATTACATTTCTTGTATCAGACCCACCTATAAGAGAAAATACAAAAAAGAGAACGTTCATGCTGAAGAAGGATTTTTCGCAAGAAGATATTAGGTCAAATCACTACGTAAAGCCCATCGATTAATTGTTCGGATCGCAAGATCTGGAGAACCATTCCACTATCTAACAATGCAGAGTCTAATTGGGCCTCGATGGCGGGTTTGGTTCCTGCTGTTGAGTTAAATGGATTTAGGACCCATCAATAGAAGGTAAGAACATTAATCATTCTGTTGCTATTTTAATTGATTCAGGAGAAATTCATTGTTACATTTATCCTAAGATAGTGGATAGATTACATTTGGAGAAAATTAAGCTTGGGAAATCAAGTTTGGTTCAGCTAGCCACTGGAACCAAAAGGAGAATCCATGATATGGTCATAATTTGTTCCATAAGTCTTAATGGTGTGAACATTAGTGCTGATCTGAATATCATACCATTGGGGTCTTATGATATTCCAATTGGTATCAATTAGTTGGAAATGAATCATGTTGTCCTAGATTTTCATAGAAATACTTTTATATGTCTTGATGGAGATGGAAAACAAAGCACTATGAAAAGTGTACCAAGACCCATCTCTATAAGGGAGATTTCAGCCTTACAACTGAAGAGATGTTTCAAAAAAATGTGTCAGTTGTATGCAACCCATGTGGAGGAGCCAGAAGAGTCAAAGGGTCCAAGCCTTGAATATTTCTCGGTACTAAAAGAATTTGATAATGCATTCCAAAAAATACCAGGGTGTCCACCAAAAAGGTAAATAGATTTCTCTATTGACCTATTTCCAGGAGCTGCCCCGGTGTCAAAAACACCTTACAGAATGAGCACACCAGAGTTAAAAGAATTACAAATGCAGTTGGAGGAGCTACTGAAGAAAGGGTACATACGCCTAAGCATTTCACCTTGGGGAGCACCTGTACTCTTTGTCAAAAAGAAATATGGAAGCTTGAGGATGTGTATTGAATTTCAACAACTGAATAAGTCTACAATAAAGAAAAAGTATCCTTTGCCCATAATTGATGACCTCTTTGATCAACTAAGAGGGGAAAATATACTCTCCAAGATAGACTTGAGATCAGCATACCATTAGGTAAGAATCAAAGAAGAATATATCCATAAGAAAGATTTTAGAACCATGTATGGGCATTATGAATTTGTAGTGGTGCCATTTGGATTTTCCAATGCACTAGTTGTCTTTATGTGCTTAATGAATGGAATATTAAAATATTACTTGGATAAATTTGTCATAGTATTTATGGACGACATACTTGTCTATTCTAATTCAGAGGAAGACCATGAACATCACCTAAGATTTGTATTCCAAGTGTTGAGGGAACAACAATTGTATGCCAAGCTAAGTAAGTGTTCTTTTTATAAAGAATGGATTCATTACTTGGGGCACATTATTTCAGAATAGGGTATAGCACTGGATCCAGAGAAGATCAAATCCATTAGAGGATGGCCAGTGGCAATGAATGTTTCATAAGTCATATCTTTTATGGGGTTGGATGGTTACTACAAAAGGTTAATAACAAGGTTCTCTAAGATCGCTTATCCCATCACTTATTTTCAAAATAAGGGAATTAAATTTGAATGGACAACCAAATGTGAAGAGAACTTTAAATTGTTGAAGGAGTTATTCACTAGTGCGCCCGTGCTAAAAATTGCTGATCCAAATGAAAGTTTTGTGGTATGTACAGATTCATGCAAGGAAGGACTTGGTGGAGTCCTCAATCAAAATAGACATGTAATTTTTTATGATTCAAGAAAACTTAAAGAGAATGAGAGGAAATATGCCACACATGACTTAGAGCTTGATTCCATTGTTCACACTTTGAATATGTGGAGGCATTATCTCATGGGAAACAAATTCAAATTAAGAACAAACCACAATGGTTTGAAGTATCTTTTTGAACAACCAACTTTGAATGCCAGGAAAACAAGATGGATTGAATTTTTAAGTGAATACGACTTTACTATCAAGCATATGAAGGGAAAATAAAACAAAGTTATTGATGCACTTAGTAAATAGGTGCATCTCATGCATGCTATAACTGTCAGTATGCATCAGTCGGACCTAAAGGGAATAGCTTTACATGTTGTTGTTACAAATCGACATTACCTACATGTAAATAAAATCTTGCAGCAAGAGGATGTACAACATAAAATGAAAGAGTATGTGATAAAGGAAGATGGATTACTTATGCATAAAAACAAAATTATGTTCCTAGTTCTGGAGAACTTAGGAATCTGGTACTAAAATAAATGCATAATGTTCCATATGCTAGACATCCCGGTTACCAGAAAACAATTACAATAGTAAGAATCCAATTCTTTTGGCGAGGATGAAAAAGGACGTTGTTGATTACATCACCATATGTATGGAATGCAATAGACTAAAGGTTGAGCATAAATACCCAGTGGGTTTGCTACAACCATTACCAATTCTAGAGAATAAATGGGAAGTAATAACCATTGATTTTATAACAAAGTTGCCAGGACAACTAGGCAAAATGATTCAGTCATGGTAGTGGTTGATAAATTGACCAAGGTTTCTCATTTTTTTCTTGTAAAAACAACTCATACAACAACTAATATTTCAGAAATTCACATGAAGGAAATTGCTAGGTTGCATGGGATACCTAGGACGATCGTCTCAGACATAGACACTAAGTTTACTTCAAATTTATGGAAGGGATTATTTAAAGGATTTGGTACAAATATGAACTTTAGCACAACATACCATTCACAATCATATGGGAAGATAGAGAGAGTCAACCGAGTAATCAAAGAAATGTTGAGAATGTATGTGATGGATAAGCCATCTAAGTAGGAATATTACTTGCACTTGGTTGCATTTGCCTATAATAATGGGTATCAATATTCATTGAAGATGAGCCCATTTGAAGCCTTGTATGGTAGGAAATGTTGTACTCCATTAAGTTGGGACAAACCTGTATATAGAGTGGTACTTGGGCCAGAGTTTCTCAAGGAGATGAAAGACCACATGGTTAATATTAAGCATAATTTAAAGGTAGCTCAGGATAGACATAAAGTTTATGCCGATAGGAATAGGACAAAAAGAGAGTTTAAATTGGGGGATCATGCTATTTTGAAAGTAAATCCCAAGAAGATCTCTTTGAAGTTGGGTAGTTGTACAAAGCTCGCAGCTAGATTCTGTGGTCCATTTGAGATATTGGACAAAATAGGGCTAGTTGCATACATGATTGCATTGTCTGTTTCCATGAATGTGCATAGTGTATTTCATGTTTCTTTGCTAAAGAAATATGTACAAGATCCTAACCATGTTATTGATTGGAATCTGATTCAGGTAGAGACAGAGGGAGACTTCTAGGTCTAGCTAGTGCAAATATTGGACAAAAAGTCAAAATGCTTCGGAATCAAGTTATAGAGATGGTAAAAGTTCAATGGACTTGCTATGGTCCTAAAGATGTTACTTGGGAGCATGAAGATTCCATGTGGGAAAAGTGGCCACAAATTTTTGAATAAATTTTGGAATTTTGATTCTTGTTTTGTATATGCACTAAGGACAATGCCAAAATAAGGGGGAGGGGATGTAACACCCAGGGTTTTGAGCCCCCATATTAAATAATGTATTTTTACATTGTTGAGAGGATAGAGTACCCCAAAAAATATTAAATGGGTAGTGTGCATAATAAATGTAATGTTTGATCATTATTAATAATAAATACCTCATTGGCTGCTAGATGGACAAGGACTAGAGTTATAGGGGGATATAGTTTCATGTTTTAACTACCCATTTTGTTTAATGTCGGGAGGGGGGGGAATAAATTATGTAAGCTTCTTGGGGGAAGGAAAAGAGGTTCTTGGTCCGCACGAATTACAGAAACCCATCCCTGGTCTAGTGAAGGGGTTCTCCCGTTGGCTAATTCCCTCATTCATTTTTTTTCCTTTGCTCACTCTCATTCGAGTCCCTATTCTGGTGTTGTTGCTGGTAACCTCATATGTTCATTGACCCAAATTTTTCACTGTTCACCCTCTCTCATGGAGTCTACACTCCATTCATTTTCTTCACTCACTCATTTTCCTCATGCGTGTCTTGGCTCAGGAAAGGGAGATGAACTATTGAAGTGCAACCATGGAATTATTGGCTGTAGAGAGTGTTGGTGTAATCCAAGCATGATTTGAGGCCTACAAGTCTGAGATACTTGGCCCATGTCCAAATTTTATCACAACTGAGAGAATTTGGACCAGTTGCACTAGAGTCCTGGAAGGATAAGGACTACCTGAGGGATTGCGTTGCAGAGAAGGGTGGAGGTCCATTATCTTGGGTGGTGCAGGATGGGTAGAAGAGAGCTAGGTACTTAGATTGTTGTGAGTGCTGGAGAAGGCTGTGAGAGCTTGAGTGCTGACTAGTTTGGGAAGCTGAGTAACACTTTGGAATCGTCCTTGTGGATTCATAGCCCTGGATAGGGGGTGAAATTTATGTTGAGACTTGGAACAACAATGTCTACGGTTGGGTGGGATGTCCTTGGTCTGAAGCCAGTCGGTGGTTCTCTTCTATAAAATATAAGTGCTCTATGTTATAGTATTAATTACCTGTGTATGAATTATTTCGTTGTGTATGTAATTATCATTGAATTCAATATATATTTATATATTTAGAATAAGCATGCTTGTTGTGTATTATTGTGCATGTCGTATGCTTCACAGTTTATATAATTAGACTAAATATTGATCAATTCATGAGAACTTTTCATGCATTCCCTGTTGAGAAAAACAAGAGCAGGGATCGAGCTAGTCTAGAGAAGGGACCCTCAGCTAACATGCCTGGCCTGTGGCTGGGTGTGTTACATACTCAAAGGGTTCTCTTGGTAATGGATTGGTAAAAATATCTGCAATATTCTCTTTGGAAGGATTATACTCTAATTTGACCACTTGATCCTGAACCTGTTCTTTGAGAAAATGATATTTGATTGGTATATGATTAGTCTTAGAGTGTTGAACATGGTTTTTAGAGAGATTAATAACACTTGTATTGTCACACATGATGGATACATGTTGATCACAAGGAACTTGAATATACTTGAGATTTTTTTTAATCCACAACACTTGAGTACAGAAGGATGATGCATATATCTATTCGGCTTCAATTGTAGAGAGAGAAATGAAAGTTTTTTTCTTTCTAAGCCAAGACACTAAACAACTGTTAGAGAAAGAATGCACCTCCACTGGTGATTTTTATATCACAAATACTTCCTACCTAGTATGCATCTATATAAGCTCTGAGAATAAGGTTTGTGTCTTTTGGGTACAAGCCATAACCAACAGTGCTTTGCAAGTATCTAAATATTCTTTTAATTGCAAGAACATGAGTTTCCTTATGATTGGCTTGAAACCTTCCTACCAAACCCACTTCTTGTATGATTTGAGACCTTGAAGCTATGAGATAGAGTAAACTTACTATCATAGACATATACATGGCTTGATATACTTATAGAGCATCATCATCCTTGTTGAGTTTGCAACTGGTAGTCATGGGAATGCTTACTGGTGTGTAGTTTTCCATGACAAACTTCTTCAAGATTTCCTCGAGATATTTACTTTGAGAAATGCAAATTCTTTTTTTTTGATTGATGAATATATAAACCAATAAACATATAATTACCTTCATCCTTGATGTATAAGTTGCTATCAATAGTTCCCTTTTTGAATACTTGCTGGTGCAAATACCTATCCAGTCTATAATACCAAGCTCTTGGAGCCTGTTTTATCCCATATAGAGCTTTCCTTAATTTGTAAACATAATCCTTTTTGTTAGTTAGTTAAAAACCTTTTGGTTGCTCCACATGAACTTATTCCTCTAGGTATCCATTTGAAAAGGCTGATTTAACATCCATCTGATAAACTTTGAACTTTTTGTAACATGCAAATGAAAAAAGAATTTTGATTGCTTCAATTCTTGCAACAAGGGAAAATGTTTTTTCAAATTCCATGCCTTCTACTTGAGCATACACTTTGCATACCAATTTATCCTTGTTCCTAACTATCTATCCATCTTCATCCAACTTGTTTATGTATACCCATTTAGTTCCAATTACATTCATGTCATTGGGTCTTGGGACTAGATCCCAAGTCTTTTTTTTCTCTATTTGTTCTAGTTCTTCATTCATGGCTTTGACCCAATGGTCATCCTGACTTGCTTGCACAAAATTGTGGTTCACTCATGGATTGCAGTGAAAAATTTGCAGAAATAGATGTATCTATTAGTTTTCTTGTATTTTGTACACCCGCTTCTTTGTTTCCAAGAATATGAATCTCTAGATGATGTTTTTGAACATAACTTGATGGGGCCTTTGGCTATGATATTTTCATTCTCTCCTCTTCTTCTGAATCCTCTTGTTCATATTGCTCGTCCATTCCATTGTCTTGTAACTCATTTTTAATTGATTCATCATATTGATCATTATGGAGATGATGTCTCACTGGATGAAGTGGTCCCTGATCTACCTTTACGTCTATGCTCTCAATTATCTTATGGATCCTTTTTTTGTAGCACTTTTATCCTTTACTTATGGATGATTATATTAACAAAATACCTTCATTATCTCTAGAATCAAACTTACCTAAGTTGTCTTCATTTATTTTAATGTAACATTTTCTTCCAAAAAAATTGAAGTGCTTTATTGATGATGGTCTGCCATGCCATAGTTCATAAAGAGGTTTTATTGTTGTTTACTCTTATGTGTGATTTATTGAGAATGTTAATAGAATTTTGAAAAAATTCTTGCCAAAAGGTTTTGGGTAATTATAATTCATCAAGCATGGCCCTATCCATTTCTTGAAATATTCTGTTCATCCTTTCTATTACTCCATTCTACTGAGAGGTTATGGCAATAGAAAACTGCCTTTTGATCCCATGTTTTTCACAAAAAATATTGAATTCATCAGAAGTAAATTATCCTCCTCTATCTAACCTTAGACATTTGATTTTTAATTCCATTTCATTTTCTACCCATGCTTTGAATATTTTTATTTTTTCAAAATCCTCGAATTTATGCTTCAACAATTCCACCCAAGTCATCCTCGTGTAGTCATCAGTCAACAATATAAAATATTTTTCACCTCATGGTGCTTGTGTACTAGTAGGGCCGCAAAGATATGTATGGATCAGTTCAAGAGGTCCAGTGGTGAAGTGTTCTCTTGCCTTGAATTCAACTCTTGAATGATTTCCAAATTGACATGACCTACAAAAAATATTCTCAGGTTTGGAAATTTTAAGCATATATCATACAACATCCTTTATTCCCATATTAACAAGCTGATTAAAACTAATATTACCTAGTATTTTATTCCAAATCCAACTCTCATCAGTCTTACCAATGCAACATTTTTATTTTCCTTCTTCTAGGACATACACATTCCTTAATGTTCTCACTGCTTTTACAATAGTCTTCCTTGTATTCACATCCATTACTTTACATTCTTTTGAATGAAAGAGAAAATTATGTACTTGGTCACACATTTGACTTACACTCAATAAGTTATGTTTCAAACAATATAGACACAACACATTTCGAGCTTTGGTATTTCCCTTCTTATCTTCGTCTAATACAACGATTCATTTTCCTCTAATTCTAGCTGGAGCATTGTTTCCAAAAGTAACATTAACACATTTTTCTTCAGTTAAAATTCAAACTTACTCTTGTCTATTGTCATGTTCTTGGAGTAGCCACTGTCAATATACCATTGATTTTCTTGATTCTTGGCATAAAGTGCTAGTCCACAATTTTAGTTTTTACTTATTTTCTTCCTCCAAACCTTGATAAAATATTTTTTCTGTCTTGCTTGAAGATAGGAGGCATCTTCCTTCTGCATTCATTTTCCTTATGTCCAAAATTATTGCATATGTTGCACTCAAGGTCATTTAGTAAAGGGGAGAAGGAATTATTGAAAGAACTTTGAAACATAGCCACTCGAGGTTTATTGAATCTCATTCCTACATTTTTGTTATGTCTAAAAATCCCACAACTCACAACCTTGTGTCCAAATTGACCATAAGTGAAACAATATCCATAGACAAAGTTTGGATTCCTTGGAATGAAAAAATTACTTGAAGGAATTGGTATTTGTCCACCAACTTGATAATATTCAGGCATTTGTTGCTTCCTCGCTTCATATTTTTTTGCATGATTGGGTTGATCCAGTTCTGAATGCTTCTTCTTATCGTTTCCTGACTTGTTAGTCCAAATTTTATTTCTCTTAAGATAATTGACATAGCTTGTGGGTTTGTCAGTAGTTGGCATGTTGATTCTTAACTCTCTTTTGACAAATGGTCAAGCTTTCATTATATCCTAGTCCTGTCTTGTCATCTGATGATCTTTGATTAATAAGAATGTTATCTAGTATTTCATATCCTCTTACGAATTTGATATTTATTTGAGTCTTGGACTTCTCTAGATATTTTCTTAAGGAAACTATTTCTGCTTATAGTTTGTCACAGATGTTCTCCTTTTCTTTTATCTGATTCATCAATATTTCTTCCTTTCTTTTTTCCTCTTCCAGATGGATTTTTAAGATGACTATATCTTCATTGATCTCAATGTCTTTTTCTTTATAAAATTGTAAATATTATTTTTCTTGAGTTGGGAGATTTCCTCCAAAGAGCTAATGAGTTCTCCTTCCATGTCTACTACAACTTCACACTCTTCTTTGTTTGATTTTTCTTGATAATATTTTTTTTTCTCCAAAGCCATGAGAATTTTTTCATCTTGAGTTGTATTTGGCTCATATTATTCTTCTTCAGTGTTTGAAGAGTTGCTGGTATCCTCTATTGAATAAAAAATGTTCCTTTTAAAAGTATTTTTCATTTTAAACTCCTTAGTTTTATCCTCACCTTTTCTTTCTTTTTCGTTGGTGTCATTTTATTTGAAGGGACATTTAGATGCAAAATGACCAACTTTACCACAATTAAAACATTTGAATGGTAATATACCTTTATACTTTCTGGAGCCCCTCTTCAATTTCCTTACAAAGTTAGTTTCTTCTTCATATGAGAAGTGTTATGATGAATCATGATCTTGAGATATTGACGATTTGACAAATGACTTGAAGACTATGTTCTTTAGATCTAGTTTTTCTTTCCTCATCCTCATCTCATAAGTAGTTAGAATTCCATGGAGCCTATCCATAGTTAGTTTATCTAGTTCATTCATTACTTCTATAGCATAGACCTTTGCATAAAGTCTTGAGGGAAGAGATATTAGTACCTTCTGAACCACCATAGCTTCTTTAATCTCCTCTCTTATCCCTTCCATGGTGTTTACAATTTCATCCACTCTAAGAAAGAAACCTACGATATTTTCATCTTCACTCATTCTTTGGATTTCAAATTGCATTCCATGAGATTGAAGTTTGGCCAACTTTACTTTCTCATATCCTTCATAAATTTTTACCAGTTTTTCCCATATCTCCTTTGCGGATTCCAATTTCATCACTTTAACAAATTCTATTTCTGCAAGTCCACCTTGGATAACATTCAAAACTCTTGCATTGTTTTAGTATTTTTTCTTACCACCTTCATTAGTTGGAAGAGTTGTTGGGATTTTATAACCATCTACCACAATCTACTAGAATTCATACCAAGAGACATCAAGTAGGTATTCATTCTGATTTTCCCAAAGGAAAAATTTGTTCCATTGAATAGAGGAGGTCTGGTTGGAGAAGAGGAGGAATATTGAATTGACATACTTTTGTGTGATGTTCCTTCTCTGTTAATCCCTAAATAGTGTCTCATTACCCCCTAATTGGGGCATATTACATTAGTAATGTTATTTTATTTATGTTGGCTTGAGTCCATTAGTTGTAATTGTACCTCCTAGTCTCCTATATAGACCAATGAGACATTTTCATTTGGAATCATATTGTAATTGGAAATTTATGTGGGAATAAGGAGGTTTCCCCCTCGAAGAGGCTTATTATCTGAATTTCTCTCTTTCTCAAGGTGTTGAGTACTTATTCTGAGGTTTTTCTACGCTATATTGATATTTGGTTCTTAACATTCTCGTTGTTAGGTTGTTACTGAAGGAATTTGCTCCGATACCAAATGTTGAGACTCACAACCATACTGAGGGGGGGGGGTGAATCAATATTATAACATTTTTTGCATTTTCTTTCCTTTCAATAATTTATAATTATTTATAATTGCTTACTTAATCACCAATGCATGCATAAATCAAACAACATAGAAAACATAATACACCAAAATGTTTGACGTGGAAACCCAATGCAGGATAAAACCACATAAACTCTTTCTTAATGTTCTTCTACAAGAACCAACTTACAAATTATATTTTTTCATCTCAACAAGAACCCACCTATTGCAGATAATGAGGACACCAATCCTCTCAGACACTAAAATGTCATAGAAAATGAGGAAACTGATCCTCTCAAGAACCAACCTGTTACATATGATCAGGAATCCAATCCTCTCAGGAACCAACCTATTGCAAATGATGAGGAATCCAATCCTCAGTGAGCTTCAACACACCCTAGCACCACCCTGCCACACTATATTCAATTAAAAAAAAAATGTTACACAACTAGAACTTTTCAAGTCTTTTCTCTTTACTTCAAGTACAAACTGACAAATCCATAGTTCAGTTCATTTGAATAGTTACAATACCTTCGTCCCTCTCATTTCAGTGGAATATTCGATCAGAGCGCATCCCCATTTATAACATTTTGATTGAGTTCCACTTCTTGCATGTGGATGCATAACGATTGTATTGTGGACAAATATTGTCCAAATCAAAGTCGTGTTGGTTAAACATTTTTCTAAATAAAGTATGTGGACACATGAAAATTATATTGTGCACATATCTTGGCCAGATCAAGGTCCAATTAGTTATATGTGGACATACTTCTATTTAAATTAAAATATTTCTTGTTCAGTTATGGTTGGACATCCTTTAACTAAATCAAATGGATCAAATATTCTAACAAATGAGCTCCAAATTATCTCCAACAAAATTGATGCAATAATTGTCATTTTTGTTTATAGAGTGCCCACTATGCAGAATATGAGCACAAGTATCGAGTCACAAGTCATCAATCTGTCGTACTTTCCCTACAGTGTGCACACCTAGTCACCCTACCATACTATTAGCGCTCCCTGGTGACTCGCTCACTTGATTTCCAAACTTCCATGTGTTCCATTGCATTAAACTCCATCACTTGTCTCCTCGACTTCATCTCGTCACATTCTACTATGCCATTCATTGCACTGTCTCAAGGAACCTTGCGATCATTACACATCCATCTTCATGCTGCAGCAGCAACACCCTCTGATCCATTCTGCAATCATGGATAAGGGAATCTATCACAGTTCACTCCATTGCACTTCATTTATGAACTTTGTTGTAGGTCATCTTGTTTTTTGTGTGTGCATCCCTAGAAGACTCAGTCACCTTCGCCATATAACGTCTATTGCACAATATTTTCTTTCAACCTTCGATCCTTCTATGCGCTTATGTTTTCATCCTTTCATGACTTCCTCTATCTATGCACCATACTTTGTGCCACACTTTCTACACCATTTATCCTTTTCTACGTCATTGATCCTTTCGTCCTTCGATCCTTTGACAATTCTATTTTCATGTTTTCACAAATTCCTCTGTCTATTATTTGGATATAACTAACCATGTCCATGCTCATTTTGACATCAATGACAACATATGTGCAACCGAAAACTATCCCCCCATACCTTCACCATTTTTTCATCGAGAGACCAAAATAAAAGGTCAAATCATTTTCCATCGGCTTGCCTAAGGAATGAGTGGACCTATCGATTACTCGCCATATGTCATCGAATATCCTAGTAAGCCCTAATCTATTCTTTCCCTCTTTTTCTTTTTGTTGGAAAAATATTCCAGGGTTAGGGTTTCATTTTCTTCAATGGTCATATTTGATTCAACCAAAGACCCTAGTCCCCAAGAATTTCATGACAATGGTTCTCCACTTCTTCTAGTGTTACAATTATATTACGTCCCTCTTGCAAACCGTTGGTACTATTTTGATTTTTTTTAAAACCAATCCCTATCAAATTTGCACAAATAGCTCTAGATTCCATCCACAAAACTCCGAGGTTTTTGGTACTTAGCCATACCACTAGGGTTTGGATATCGAAACGATTATATTAACCAAAATCCATTCCATGAGATATAACATCCTCTTTATAAGTTTCCAAATGAAATATTCTAACAATTCCGAAAAGGTGCACCTTTCCCATTGAAAACTTAAAGGATTCTGGCTGAAAAACACAACAAAAAATCCACAGTCGAAAACTTTCATGTTAAAATATCTGGAGCCATCGGAGGAGTTAACACTAACTCCTCCAATCACTTTGGAGGAGTTAGCACCAAATCCTCCGATCACTTTGGAGAAGTTAGCAACAAATTCTCTGATCTAGTGATTTTGAATATCTTCTCACTTGCAAGCTCAACTTCACTCAACCTTTATATTCTATTTTAGAGGTTTCCCCATGATCTTTCCTGATGTTATCGATTTTTTTTTCGAAAACTATTTCTATGCTTATTGGAGTTCTTGTCACCAACTTATTCGATCTCCATCGGAGATCTTTTCATTAACTCTTCCAACTTACATGCCAATTCATTAGATAAGCTAACATCAACCCCTTTGAAACAAATCAGAACTACTCTGATTTTGACCTTTTGAACCTCTTTCAAATTGGTTTCCTTTCTATCTCTCACCTAAGCTCTCAAAATGTGTTCTATTATAATTTCTTCATCAGATGACGATCTTCCACCCAACATCATCTAAAGTGAATCCTCAAGTATTTGAAGATACTTAGACAAATTATTTTTTTAGATCAGTTATGTGTTTCTTTACACTAATCACAATTCTACTTTGTAGGTTCAAACATGTCTTTGAGAAATAAAAAAACCATTAAGGCACCTACCAAAGAGGCCTTCAAAAGTGGTTGACAGATTGAATATGAACTATACACTCTTGTTTCCATGTATGATGACACCTTTGGAATCTTAGACAAGGAAGGGGATGCACTCAGATGGGGCAATGTGTATCAAATGTTAAAAAAATAGAACTTCTCCATTGATGTCAAAGACTAGGGTGAACTTAATATCTTCAAGAACATTAGAAGGTCTAGAATATTCATAGTAGTGGCCCTTGTTTTTGTGTTCCCTTGCACTGACGCCATCGCTTGGATATTGAAGAACGTAGATTTGGGGAATATATATGTCTATAAATTTAGAAGGGAACCCATAGCATTGTTTTGACCTAAATACCTAGAAAAATGCTATCATCTCAAGAAAGGGACTAAGAAACCGGAAAACAAACTTCTCTCTAAATTCAATTACATAAAAAAAGAGTTATTCCCTAGGTGGTGCAAGCCATACAAGCAATTCAAACTTAGACCCAGGGGAGGGTACCCTACAATGATAGTAAGGAAGCCTTATCCATACATGGTAGCCATGATATGCAAGCTATATGGGGATAAATATGCCTCCTAGTTATCCTTGTCATACATGCCTCTGAATTATTACTGCGCAGACAAAGGATTATCATTTAACTAGGATGATATCTTATCAACCAACCTGATAGAAGCCATCGATGCAGTTGTATAATCTTAGCTGGTAACTTTCCTGAGTTTCCACATGTCTTGATACCTCATGGAAATCATGTTCATAGCCCACCAATACCCAAATATGGGGTGGAAATGGGAACCATCAGATGAATCCATTCACATATACTAAAAAGTGCTCTAGGAGCACAAGTACAAGACAAAACACTAGAAGATCTGTGAGCACTTTTTGGCTCCTCTGTATGAGTTTATATTTTTCACTCCAACCCCATGTATGATTGAGAAAGCGATAGATTTAAAAAAAAAACATTAGGGATTAATACCTTATGGAGAACGATACTTATATTAGGGTGTATGGCACCATAAAAGCACCCTATCTTATTAGAAAAAATAGGATCACAAAGTAATAAAATAAAACAAATAAAGAAATAAAACACAAAAGATACATAATAAAATAGAGACACAGATATACGTGGTTCACCCAGTGTGGGCTACATCCACCTGAAAAATTACCAGGTCCTTCCTT
Source organism: Picea engelmannii (assembly GCA_009831015.1). Classification (NCBI taxonomy): domain Eukaryota; kingdom Viridiplantae; phylum Streptophyta; class Pinopsida; order Pinales; family Pinaceae; genus Picea; species Picea engelmannii. Next base: position 47,178 of record ML783838.1, read on the forward strand.
TATTGTTATTCAAGAAATGAAGGGATACAACCTACAACATACCTGTTGTAACTTCCTCTTATTTATCTCACAGTCTCCTCTCTCAGAATACAATATTCAATTACATACACAACCACAATAAAATTCCCTTATAAAAGAGGGTTTCATTTCTAGGGAAAACAAATCCTAACATAACTTCTACCGTCATATTTGCGACCTTATAATGAACAGTCTAGATTGACTATGGAATTACAATATTTTACAAGGAAATTTTCCCAAAAAATTCTCTTCAGGGGTGTTTCCCCTGAACCCCTGCCAGGGGAGGCTATAAAATTTCTCTCCCCCTCCCTTGGACCCCTCATCATGTAATGGTGTCCAAACATGGATGAAACAATACCTTTGAATCATGATGATAATCAAGCTCCAAAACCAACAATATCCCACTTGGAGATTGATCACAACAACTCCACTACTGTTGTACCTGTTGGACTATGATCCACCTTGGACCTGTTAAATTTCTTATCTTCACCTTCATGATTGAAGGCTAACTAAAAATAAGTAGGAACTTTGTTTCTCCCTGGTTACTACCTTTGTTAACATGTCTACAAGATTATAGGTAGTATGTATCTTTTCCAACTTCAATTGTCAATCTTCCAAAATAGATCATATGAATTGGCACCTGAGATGTATATGCTTATTATTAGAATGGAAGTATGAGTTATTTGCAAGATGAATGACACTCTAACTGTCATAGTACAACGTGCTATTCTTCTGCTTCTTTCCCAATTCCTCCATAATCCTATGTAACCAAATCGTCTCTTTACTAGCCTCTATAGTAGCAACATACTATGCTTCTATTGTTGAAAGTGAAACAACCTTTTACAGTTTTGAAATACAACCTATTGTTGTTCCACCTACAATAAAAACATACCTTATGGTTCCTCTCATGCTATCTTTATCACCTTCCATATCTGAATCAACATATCCATGTATAACAATGCTTGAACCTCCAAAACATAATGCATGAGTATCAATACCTCTCAAATACATGAGAATCCATTTTACTACCCCCAATGTTCTTTACCTGGATTGTTTATATACCCGCTCACAACTCCCACTGCATGTGCAATATATGGTCTTGTGCACACCATATCATACATCAAGCTACTAACTGCTGATGAATAAGGGATCCTGGACATGTATTCTATCTTCTCTTATGTCTTGGTATATATTTCCTTGGTTAATTTGAAATGGTTGGCCAAATTTGTACTAATTGTTTTTTCATTATGCATTCTAAATATCTCCAACACCTTCTCTATGTACTCACCCCGAGACAATATCAATTTGAGATTTTTTCTGTCTCTTGTTATTCTCATACCAAGGATTTTTTTGGAGCACCCAAACCCTTCATCACAAATGAATTAGCTAAATTTTTTTTTAGCACATTTATATCCTACATGTTAGACCCTCCAATAAGCATGACATCTACATACAATAGAAATATAATATAACTTCCATTTTCTAGCCTCTTAAAATAAACACAATGATAAGAATGCCATCTACTATAACCTTGTTATGTCATAAACCTATCAAACTTCAAATACCACTTCCTTGGAGCTTGATTTAGGCCGTACAAACTCTTCTTCAACTTGCATACCAAATTTTCCTTCCCTTTGACCTCATACCCATGTGGTTGCTGCATATAAATCTCTTTCTCCAAATCCCCGCAAAGAAAAGTTGTTTTTACATCTAACTGTTCAAGATGAAAATATTCTACTGCCACAAGACTTAAAATAGTCCCAATTGAAGTCATTTTAACAACACGAGAAAATATTTCATTAAAATCTATACCTTTCTTTTGTGCAAACCGCTTTACAACAATTCTAGCCTTGTACCACTTTTTTCCTCCATATTATTCCTTCAACCTATAAAAACATTTATTATGCAATGCTCTTTTTCCTGGAGAAAATTGAACCAAGTCCCAAGTTTGGTTATTTACCAAGAAATTCATTTCCTCTTTCATGTCTTGCTCCCACTTCTTTTTAGTGTCTAACTGCACTGCCTCTTCATAAATTTCTGGTTCACCAAATTCAGTCAACAATAAATAAAACAATGAAGGAGAGTATCATTCAAGGGGTATAATTGACTTGATAGATATTATAGCAACACTTGCAAGAGTTTTAGGTGCCTATTTCTCTTGTTGTTGTACATTTTGATTTTATGGTACCTTTGGAATTTCAATTTCTTTGATTTCATCAAGCACTATGTATTATGTGTTTTCCTTTCCACATTTCTTTCCTTGCAAATGATCTCTATACATTACCTTTTCAATGAATATCACATATCTACTCCTAATGATTTTATGATTTTCATAATCCCATAAGCGATAACCAAAAGCATTAACGTTGTATCCAATAAAGTTACACTTCTTGGATTTGTCCTCAAGTTTTGTTTTATTTTCTTTATCAATATGGAAAAATGATTCACAATCAAAAGTCTTCATAAATGAGTAGTTTACCTTTTTACATTTCCATGTGTCCTCTGGAATGCCACCATCCAAGGATCTTGAAGGCCCTCTGTTTATTAAGTAAACAACAATATCTAGAACATCTACCTAGAACTATAAGGGAAACCCAACATGCAATCTCATGCTCCTCGCACATTCCATGATTGTCTTGTTTATCCTTTCTGACATTCCATTTTCTTGTGGTGTTCATGGACCTATATTCTCTCTATGAATCCCATGGTATAAATAGTAATCATAAAACTCATTGTTGCAATATTAACCTCCATTGTTTGATCTGAGACACTTCAACCTTTTTCCTGTCTCATTCTCAACCAAAGCTTTCCATTTCTTAAAACTTCAAAAACCTTCAAATTTTTCTCGAATGCAATAAACCAAAGTTTTTCTAGTTTCATCATTAATAAAAGTAACATCATAATGATAGACACTAAGAGATGATACATGAGCTGGTCCCCATACATTTGTATGCACAAGCTCTAACTTTTCACTCTTCTTTTCCTTTCCAACCCTGAGAAATATGACTCTCTTATGTTTAAACACAATATTCACAGAAATCCAAATCAACTTGTTTAATATCTGGCAACAAATTCTTTTTGTGAAGTATCTGCATCCCCTAGTGTCCAAGCATATGATTCCATAGTGTTGTATCCACACCTATATAAGCTAAAGAGGTTGAAGAGTCAACATTACCAGTACATAAATACAATGTACCTACCTTCTCTCCTTTTTCCATTACCAATGATCCTTTAGTTACCTTCCACACCTTATCTATAAATGTAGATATACATCCTTCACTTTCCAACTATCCTGTTGAAATTAGATTTCTTCTCAGATCTGGTATATGTCTCACCTCTTTTAGTAACCATTAGTTTCCATTCTATTTCTTTATTTGTACCTTACCCATTCCATCAATTTGACATGGTTCATCATCACCCAAATAAACTTTTCCAAAATCACCTTGAACATAATCTTGGAAATATTTCCTATGGGGTGTGGCATGAAATGAAGCCCCTGAATCTAGTACCCAAGAATCAGTAATATTATCTAAAGAAATAATCAAAGAATCTTGTAACACATCACCTGTTACATTTTCTTCCTAATTTTTCTCCTACTATCCATATTTTTGTTTATTTGGAGCTTTGCATCATTTCTTCAAATGTCCTTTCTTCCCACAATTCCAACACTTTATCTTTCCTAGTCTTGATTTGGATCTACCCTTCCTAGAATTATCGTGGTTCCCTGAGATATTTCCTCTATCATTTTGTATTCCCCTATTCTCCATGGTCAATGCATTACCTGATGTCTCACCTATTCTTTTCCGTCGCATTTCCTCACTAAGGATTACACCAACAACATCATCAAATTTCATAGTGTTTGAACTAGAGACAAAGTTACTTATATCGATCATCGAGCTGTTCTAGCTTTCTGGAAAAGAGAAAAATATTAGAATATACCTAACCTCATCATTAAAGTCCACTTTTACAAAAATTAGCTAATTAGTAACCATATTAAATTCATTCAAATGGTCGAAAACAAACCCACCTTCCAACATCTTCATATTAAATAATAACTTCATTAGAAATACCTTATTGGAGGCAAAGGTTTTTTCATATAGTTTATCCAATTATTTAATTAGATCCTTCGTTGTCATTTCTTTTGAAATATTGAAATCCACCGACACTTCCACACACAACCGTATCATTCCCAATGCCTTTTTGACAAGAATATCCCATTCTTCATCCTTCATACTTGTTGACTAGTTTTCTTTTCCACCCAATGATAGGAAAATATCCTTATGATATATATAGTCTTCCATTTACATCTTCCATAACTGGTTGTTTTGGCCTTTAAATTTCTTGACCTTAAGCTTTCTATCTTCTTCCATTGCTCCCACTCAAACTAGGAACCCTCTTTTCCTACGAGTTACCTTTCACTTAGATACCAGTTGTTAGAAAAAAACATGATCGCAGAACAGTAAAATAAAATAAATGTGGAAATAAAACAAAAACGATACACAATACAATAAAGACACATATATACATGGTTCACCTAGTGTGGGATATGTCCACCATAGAAATTTCTAGGTCCTTTCTTTATTATTATTCAACAAATGAAGGGATACAACCTACAACATACCCATTGTAACTTCCTCTTCTTTCTCTCATATTATCCTCTCTCAGAATACAATATTCACTCACATACACAAGTGAAATACAATTCCCTCATAAAAGAGGGTTTCCTTCTAGGGAACAAAATCCTAACACAACTTCTATTGTCAGATATGTGATCTTATAATGAATGGTCCATATTGACTATGAAATTACAATATTTTACAAGGAAATTTTTTCAAAAAATTCTCTTTGGGGGCGCTTCCCCTGAACCCTCGCTAGGGGGGGCTCCAAAATTTCTTGTTTCCCCCCTATAGACCCCCTTGGAAATAGATTTGAGGGATAAATGCCTCCCACACCCCTCATCAGGTAATGGGGTCCAAACATGGCTGGAACAAAACCTATGAATCAAGAATATAATCAATATCCACAACCAACACATCTCCTCCCTCTGTTTATAGCATAAAAGATAGTACTCTAGAAGGTGTCATATCAAACAATGATCAATGGAGTATGAGGAATGTTACATTGAGGAGAGAAGGAAATATGGCCACTGCTCCCACTGCACATTGGTGTCTACTCATTTTCGAACACCAAGCAAGCATATGAAGAAGTAAAAACCTTTCTCTCTTACCATTTTGGAGAGGAAAGATTCACAAGGCATGAAACAAAGTGGGTCATAAAAGAACATCTCAATAAGGTAGGCTTGCCTTGGGAATACACCACATAAGTATAGGAGGGGGAGAAGGTACATTGCAGTGTAAGAACTTATGATGAAGTCACCTTCAAGAGATAGGGAAAATCCTTAGGGAGGACTGTGGATGAAAATAGAGTGCGAGAAGAAGCCAGATAGAAATTAGAAGAAGAGGCAAAAAAAAAATGTGTCCCCTGGTTCTGATTATGCACTCTATTGTAGAAGAAGAATAGAGAGAAGTGTAGGAAGCGATAAAAAAAACAACAGAGGATGAACAAAGAGAAGGAAGAATAATCAATAGAGGAAGAAGAGACACTCACATATAAAAATAGGAGGAAGAAAGAGAAGGTTCACAAGAAAAAGAATGATGTTGTTGAGAAAAAAGAGGAAAATTGTTGAAGAATCCAAAGCCAGAGCTAAAGAAGATGTTGCAGCAAAGGCAACTTCCTAGAAGGAAGTTGAGCAAAAGGTAGCAATAGAAAAGGCAACAACAAAAAATTTGCAGCAGAAGAAGAACAAAGAGAAGTGAAGGAAGCGATAGAAAAAACAATAGAGGAAGAACAAAGAAAGAAATACAAGGAAGCTAGAAATATTCAAACAGTCCCAATGGACATCGATATCCTTGAGATACCAATAGTTGATGCCAACGAACATACACAATTTGGTGGAATAAGTTTGGGACTTTGTACCCCATTCATACCAAATGAGGTACCCAACCTGAAAAAGTTTGTATATGATAAATCATTAGGCATAATCATGTAAGAACAAGAGGAGAAAGTATCGGTGATAGGAGGGAACCCGATCTCTATCATTGCAAAGATCCCTATAACAGAACATGTCAACAAAGGTATAGTATCCATAGCCTCAACTGGATCTGATTTTTGGAATTCCACAGAAGATAATGTCTGAAATCTGTGCTGATAGAATCTAGAGAAAGAAGCAAGGATTAGAAAGCTTGAAGAAAATATTCAACGGGTAAAGGTGGATGAAGACAACTTTCATAGCTTCAAAACTGGCATAGAGAAGATCAAAACTCAGCTAGATGAGGCCTTAATTGACATGTACGCTCACCTGCACATGTTCTAGGACTTAGCTACTATTAGCATAGACCAACATAGAAAGGTGAAAACCAAGCTCACACAATTCAACATTATCTAGGAGGGCATGAACAAAATTGATACATGCATCACAAAAAACCTGGATGCAATGATAGAGCTCTATCACACATCAGCTAGGGAAAGAAAAACCAACACCTATGCACTTGACCACTGCTAGAAACTAGGAAAAAAGGCAGACGAATAAATTACCAAATCAATGGAAATGTGTTCTCTCATACACAAAGCGTCACAATAATTACTCAATTTATGCTGATTTCCCCAACTATAGGAGCTTGGAAAAAATATTGTAATGGAAGAGATGGTTGACAAGTTACAAGATAAAATGATTCATATATGAGGAGTCACTGAAGAAACCACCACAGTAACAACAAACCTAATATAACAACACCTTATTCAACCTAAAAAGGTCCATACTATGGTTCAAGCATTCATGACTACATTATCAAAATATATGCAGACCCTCGACGACAATGTGGTGATACACACGACTATTATAGAAGAGATTTCATATTGTAGAGTCTTTTCTTTGCATGATCAACTAGAAATATGGGTATCATACCTATGGGACAAGAATCTGTCAAAGGAAAAAATATCAAATTTGAAATTGTTATTACTTGTACCCTATTTTGTCTTTTTTGAACTACTCCCAATTTTGTCTTTTCTGTGTACACTTGTCATCGAGAAGAGGGGAGATGAACAATTTTGTAACAATTTCTTTAAAGGAACACAAATATTCACATAAAAGTTAGGAGAAAGAGTATAATTAGAATAAGAGACCCACTTTGAGAGGGCTCTTAAGCATTGTATAAACTCAAGAACTAATTCAATGACATATACTGTGTTAATGAATATTGAGAAGACCTTAGGGCCACTTTTCAAAAGAGAGAAGAAATTGTGTGTGTTGTTGTTTTGATGTGAATTATTTCAAGCATAATGTATGATGATCACATGGACTATAAACACAATGTTTTCTTATAGACTGATCTGATCCATTCAATGTCATTTTGTAGTATAACTATTCTTTCTTATATTTATAAGTCCTAAGATCATGAGTTGTTATGTATGCAACACTATAATCTAAAATTTTCTGGTTATATGTATGTATGCATGTGTTTCTAACTTCACACCTTTATTTCAGCTATTTGGGTGAGGTTATTTTTTTTGGCAGAGTTTAGTTCCATTAAAAATCATTTTGGTTACTTCAGTTCACTCTTAGATATGATAGGATATATTAGAAGTAGATTAGATTTCTTTTCATACATAGTCTTCATCTACACATTTCATTACATAACTATCCATCTTCACCGTCATAACCAACAATGGTAGTTGGGCCAAACTACATATGGGTCTCCTAAACCAAATGGTGCACACTCTGATTGGGACAGTGTATCAGGGAGTACCCCTTACTATTGTAGGGCGAATTTTGCCCCGCAACAGATCTATAAATTGCCATGGATATTCCACTAGAATAGTTCATGACATCATATATGATAAATAAAATTGAAATCTACACTATGAAGGTTAAATTACTTTAGATTCTAGAATCTTTAGTTATGATTTTATGCTTATGCATGAAATAGAAAAAAATATAGAAAATAGACAATAGTAAAATACAATCACACAACATCCATAAAATAACACAATTATTTTTTTTGTAAGCCCTTACGGGAGAAAACCCAACTAGAAGGTGAGGTTTCTATGGTCTCTTTTCTTTGGTATGGAAATAATGCAAATACAAAGGAGAAGGCACTCTCTATGGAGTTACCTGAGACTTGTGGCCTATTAGGATACTATAGAACAATAACCCCCTCTATTATGCTCTCTAATTTTCCACTCCTAGTTTCTCTACTCTACTATGGAACAAAATAAAATAATATATAATAGAACCCCTTCTCCTCCTAGTGGTCGGGTATTTAACATAGCCCGATAGAAGTCTAGGGGTAGGGTTTTGACTTCCTCAACCCTCAATTGTGATAGGGTTCATGAATTTCTAGAATGTTCTTAGAAAATTCACTATGTAGCTATCCCCATACGTTAAATTAATGGAGGATGATGTGGTATGCACTCGCATCATGGTGATCAATACTATAGGTCAACTTGCACGAGGCATAAATTTTGCATATGAACTCTGATTGAGGTGATTCTTGCACCATTGGAAAGGTCTCATTGTGTAGAATATAAAATAAAAGACACTTTTCTAAATTTGGACCAACTGCTAAAATGGATCTACAAGTTGATTCCTCTAATTTTTTTCACCCATAAAGCATAGAGATAGATGAAAGATAATATAATGATCCAATCCGGATCAATACTTCACTCTGAAACTCAATGTAATAAGTCTAAGTGACAAAAAATAACTCAAAATGATTTTATATGAACTTATAACAATAGATCAACTAAGATTAACACACATGGTATACAAATTCTCAACAAGAGTTGTAGAAATGTTAGGTTTGTTAACCGAAAAATTGCAAATGTATAATAGATTTACATGAGTGTATAAATCAATTTTTAAAACCTTACAATAATATATTATACAACTTAAGGCCCTAATAAAAAATAGTTAACAATGCTTTGAATCATAATATACCTTCACACTTCATAGACTAACGCTCATAGAATACAATTCCTCCCAAAAATATGTCTCAGACACACTTTGGACATTTCATTGATTCCACACTTTCACCTCAATCGGGATAGGTTATGTTAGCACAATGTTTGTAAAGAGGTGTTTTTCCCTTAGAAAATGGCACCTTGGTGGAAAAGTGCATGAAAGAAGAGGGTAAACACCCACTTTTGTGTTTTATCCTAAGTTTTTGGGCAAATGTTGGTCCAGGCGCGCAGTGCTAAAGAGTGCGCCCGAGATTGGAGCTCTCTGATCAATGACCCATAGCGCAGCTCGGAGCCTCCCCCACCTGGCATTATATATTTAATGAGGGGGGGGGTCTGAGCTAGTGGTTTTGCAGGCACGACCCCCCCACTAC
>ML783838.1:74388-91221 GCA_009831015.1 Picea engelmannii
GTTGGTGCATGGTTAATGCACTTGTTTATGGTACAGGTTGATTACTGGTTGTTTGGATAGGTTAATGTGACAGGTTATTTTGTTTATGGTACAAGTTGAGGTACAGGTTGATGTATGGTACATGTTGGCACAAATTATTTGTATAGGTTGTTACAGGTTGATTATAGGTTGATTGGTACATGTTTACAGTAGTATATCTCACAATGATAGTGTGACAGTGGTTCCATCATTCCACTTCTACATCAGGGCGGTTGGACAGGGCACAGACAGATGGTTGTAGCTATAGAAAATAGGGGGTTATAGTCTCCTTCTAGTTTTATGTAGAGAATTGGGGAGTTGGATATTCCCTTAGGTTGTAGCCTCCTTCTAGTTGTAGCCAGAGAATTGGGGAGTTGGAGCTTCTTTCAGGTTACAACCTAAGAAATTATGGGGTTGGAGCCTCCTTCCAGTTACAGCTAGAAAAAAAAGGAAGTTGGTGCTTCCAATGAATGTAATTATTAAAGACATATAAGAAAAAACATTATGTGGTTTTCTCCTGCTTTGGGTTTCCACGTAAAAACATTGGTGTACTGTGTATGTGTATGATTGCTCATTTGTTCATTGTTTATTTACTCTACAACTATTGGATGATAATGCTACATTGATATAACACTTGAATTTTGTGGTTAAAAAGGATTATTGCTCTATTATTGATTCACCCCCCCTCTCAGTAATCCAACAATTGGAATCAGAGTTGGTTCCTTCAAGAATCAGTTTAACCACTGAAAGGTAGATCATGGAGAGAAACAACATTTACAAACATGGAATACCACAGTTTGATAGACAAAAGTATGCATTCTAGAGAAGAAGGATGAAAACATATATACAGGCACATGGATTTGAAATTTGGCAATCTATAGTAGATGGATACAAAGAACCAACAATTCCGCCAATAAGTGAAAGAGAAAAACTTGGTCAAAATAATTCCAAAGCCACAAATGCACTTCTGAATGGTCTTGATGAATCAATATACACCAAAGTTATGCATTGTAAATCCGCTAAATATATTTGGGACAAAATTCAAAATATTTATGAAGGAGATTCAAAAGTCAAAGAAGCAAAGCTTCAAATTTACAAAGGTCAGTTCGAACAACCAAAGATGAAGGAAGATGAGAATGTTTCAACTTACTTCTTACGAGTCGATGAAACAATAAATGCAATCATAGGATTGGGAGAAGAAATTAAAGAATCTGTAATTGTTCAAAAGGTACCAAGATATCTTCCTATGAGATTTGACCCTAAGATATCAACACTAGAAGAAAGAGCAGATCTAGACTCAAAAGCATGGATGAACTATATGGAATATTCACAACATATGAAATGATAAATGAGCAGGAAAATACATATATAAAAGAAGAAACTTTCAAAGCATTCAAAATGTCAAAGCAAAAGGGAAATCAAAAAGAAAAAGAACATTGCAACAGTAGTGACATCTCGGAAGATGATGAAGAAATGACCAATTTTTTCAAGAGATTGAAAAAGGGAACCAATGAAAGATATAAAGGTAAACTTCCATTGATTTGTTTTAATTGTGATGGTATTGGTCATTTTGCTAACAAATTTATTCATAATAAAAGTAAGGGGAATGATGAAGATTACTCAAATAGAAAACAAACATATAAAGACAAAGGAACCACAAAGAAAGTTTTCAAGAAAAGCTTATGCACCAAAGAAGACATCTCATCAGATGAAGATGAAGTCAGTGACAGTGAGACATAAAGAGTTCTATTCATGGAAGTAGAAGACTCTGATAAAGAAGACACCAAATAAGAATATGACGAGGCAGAAGTTGACTACCGAGAATAATTGTTGACTGCCATAGAAGTTATAAGAAGAGAAAAGAGGAAAAATAAGAAGCTACAAGAAGAACTAGACAAGAAGGGAGACACTCAAGAACTAGATCAGATCATCATGGAATTGAAGGTTCAAATAGAATAATATAAAATAGTTGAAGAAACACTCAAAGAATAGTTATAATAAAGAGACAAGATCATTGGAAATTTGGAAGCATAGATTGTCACATTGGGAAAGGATCTTCAAAAGAAAAATATGCAAAACAACTCAAAAGTTTTGGATGACATTATCGACAATCAAAGTCCTAATAATGACAAGTCTGGACTTGGATACAATCAGACAGAAAAGGGATCAAGCTCCAAAGCAACAAAACAAGAAACATATTGAAAAATTTATGCAGAAACAATCAAAGGGGATAGGAAGACTTGCAAGGAAGATTACATGGACACTCCTCCATCGAGAAGATTCATATTTCAGAATCAACGACTGACATAAACAAATAGGCCTCGGGAAGAAGAAGGATTCATAAGAGTAAATGCTTTCAGAAGATATTCAACTCCCAGGTATCAACCTATATTTTTGGTTTTATGTTATGCATGCAATAATTTTGGACATAAAGTTGTAAATTGCAGAGCTAATAGCAGGAACATAAACAACTTTGAAAGTCATACACAAAATGGTTATCCAAGAAGACATAGTGAAACACATAGAATAAGCTACAACAAGTTTGAATCATTGAGCACTAAAGTGGAATGCTACAAGTACAATAACTTTGGATAGATGGCTAAAGATTGTAGAATGACAGTCCCTCCTAGAGAACCACAACAAAACAACAACAATCAGAGACACGAGCCTCATAAGAGAACATGGATAAGAAAGCATAATAAATATAGCAATGAAGAATGCACTCTCTCTCTACAGGATAAGCATAAGAAGCATGGTTGTTATGTTGACAATGGATGTTCAAAAAACAAAGAACAGGTGAACAAAGACCAGGTCCCAAATATCGCAAGATTGGAAATAAAACGAGATGAAGAACATTCTACAGAGAAAAGGAAATATGTCAGATACAAAAATATTTGGAAAATAATTGAAATAAAATAAGGACATGTAAATAAGGAACATGTTCAACAGATTGTACTTTTAGGCACTGTAGTGAAAGATGAATCCACAGATAGAAAGAAAGAAGTTAGATCTCAAAGAGATGATGAATCTACTAATGAATATGATGATGAATACACTTTAGAGAAGTAATTGTTATGAGCCATCTGACTTAGAGACTCCCAAATAATATGAATAATATACATGGGGAGTCTATGCGATAGCTGAGACAGACCAACGAACCATCCTTCGAGCAGCTTGCAGAATTTGAGTAGAAAGATTCAACGCATTAAGTTAGCAGAAGTACAATATGATAGAATAATTAGTTGTAGTAGTACGTCATGATAGTACAATGACATATGAGTAAAAATTATTTACAGTTGTGTAGCGGAGTCTTGAATAGTATGGACATATATGGACGTGAATTCAACTTTTCTGAATGAGGAACTTGAAGAAGAAGTCTACATTGAACAACTGGTTCATAGAGCATGATACTCTAGACTGGATGAATATTTACAATAGATAGGGTTTATAAAAGGAAGTGCAGACAACAACCTCTACATCAAGGTAACTCAAGATGGTATTTTATTCATTGAAATTTATATTGATGATATTATTTTTGGAAGTATCGATGACAGGTTAAGCCATAAATTTGCAAAGGATATGTAGAATGAATTTGAAATGTCATTAATTGGAGAACTATCCTTCTTTCTAGGTCTTCAGATACGTCAAAGAAACCAAGGAATTTTTATTTCTCAAACCAAGTATATCAGAGAAATGATAAAGAGGTTCAGAATGGAAGATTGCAAACCAATTACCACTCTTATGCAAACCAGTTGCAAGTTGAGAAAAGATGATGATTCAAAGTCTACAGACCAGAGGTAATACAAGTCAATTATTGGTATCTTACTATATGTGACAACATCCAGACTAGATGTAATGAAAGAAGTTGGACAAGTGGCACACTTTCAAGAAACACCAAAGGAATCACACGTATTAGCAGTGAAGAGGATTTTTAGATATCTCAAAGGAACAAAAGAGTTTGGATTATGGTATCCAAAAGGAAAGGATCTATCACTTATTTTCTACATAGATACATATTGGGCAGGTTGCATTGATGATCAACGAAGCACAGGTGGAGAAACGTTCTACTTGGGTGAGTCTTTAGTATCTTGGCTAAACAAGAACCAATCATCGGTATATTTATCTATAACTGAAGCTGAGTATATTTCAATAGCATGATGTTGTACTCAGGTTCTATGGATGAAACAAACTTTGATAGATATACAGGTTGAGTATAATGAGCCCATTCCAATATATTTTGATAATACAAGTGCCATCAATATCTCAAAGAACCCAATGATGCACTCCAAGATGAAGCACATTCCAATAAAGTATCACTTTCTACGGGAATAGGTGGTAGAGAAGAACATCAAATTTGAATATGTGGGCACAAAAGAGAAAGTGACAGACATCTTTACAAAACAGCTTCCAAGAGAATCCTTTGATTATTTTCGCTAGAGACTTAGAGTAATTTATACTCCAAAATGAATTATTTTGAATGCTTCTCTTATATGTCTTATATTTACACGAGGAAGCACCATAAAGAGGAAAATTCAGGTTGGGGGATCAGTTTCAGGAAGAGTTTAGTTAGGGGGAGCATCCCCAAGGAAAGTTCAGTTAGGGGGAGTAGCCCCGAATGGAAAGATACCTTTTCCATTGATGACAGAGGGGGAGAGATTTATCAGATGCAAAGGTAAATGCTTGGAGAAAGAGCACATAGACATGGTTCTAGGGGGAGCGATGGTCACAGGGGGAGAATGAGTGATATGATTTTAGTATTGCATCAGAGTGTTGCCATCAATTCCAAAGGGGGATAATTTTTATTATTTGGGTTGGTTTTCATTGATGTCAACCCTTGAAGAAAGTCCAATAGAGAATTCTGGTAGCACAAAGGTTTGGGTAATGGACCCACGTTTTTTTTATGTATAATGGTATGAGTTTTAATATGTTTGAAGGTAAGACTATTATGGATGGATAGTACATGTCATACCATTTCTAGTGGTATGTGGAACATCACATAACTCCTCACAGTTAGAGAGTTATGGCCATGCGAAGTTGGAGAACCCTCATGAGTCATCTAAAAGCCCCAAAATGTCAAAGTAGTCAAAATGGTTGCAAAGAAGAAATTATTTAAATAATAAAGTGAAGTGATGAGTGTATTATAATTCAAAGTGGATACAAAATAAATTGTTTAAATAATAAAGTTAATGGAGAAATTACTTAGTGGACAAGTGGTTAGAAGTGGGTTAACCCTACAATAAGGAAAGTGGGTTAAGATGGTTAAAAGGTAACCCCTTGAGGAAGATACATGAAAGTATAAATAAGAGGAAAGGCTCTCTCATTTTAATCACACTTGAGAATATTGAATATATACAAGATATTGAGGTAACCAAAGGATATCTAAGCCGAATTTTAGAGGGAAGGTGAAGTAAAGAAGGATGAAATTCAAGGGAGGATAAATTATTTTGATGATGTTTTCTAAGGTATGTTATTTATAGGTCATCTCACCATTTTTGCAATAATTTTTTTTCTATAATGATTCAAACCATGAAATTGGGAGGTCGTTGATGAAACATATCTAGGTAGTTGTGATAAAAATTTCATCTTGTGGGTCGCTGTATTTTTGGAGTTACACTCCGTGGAAAATAGGGTTTGTGGTTAGTCCTGAAACTAGTCTAAAACAAATGTTTCAGGTAAAAAAGTCATAACTTCTTCATAACAGATCCAAATTCAGTAAGACAAAATGTATTGGTTACAGTACATTCTGTAGTATTATGTGTACCATTTTCAAATCTATACAACAAACATTCTATGTGGGGCACGCTCTACAAGTTTGCTTTCTAGAATAAGCCAAAATTCAACAAGGTATGCCATTTTTTATATAACTCCTTTTCTGAGAGGTTCCAAGTAGTGAAAAATGGAGGAATTGCATAAAGAAACTGAATAAAATTGTGTATTGTTTTCATATCTTTATTCATTACAGGTACATAGTTATGATTATTTCAAGTTAGGGTTGTTGACTAATCCAAAATTAGTTAGGTGAGACTAAAGTAAAGTTTGATGAAAATGCTAGTCTCTTGTTGTTAAAGTTAAGGAAGGTTTACAGGTATGTGATCATATACCCAAGGTCTATTATAGAGTTATAAATCAGATTTAGATGATGAAATTGATGAGGGATTTTGGTTGAGGTACATGTTGGGTACATGGTTGAGACAAGTAGTTGCTGAGTTGGCACATACATGAGATGTATAATTGATGATGTTGGTACATCTTGATAAGTCATATTTTATATGTATTTGATGCATGATTGGTATATATTTGATGCATGGTTGATGCAATCATTGATGGTACAGGTTGAGGTACAGGTTGGTGCATGGTTAATGCACTTGTTTATGGTACATGTTGATTACAGATTGTTTGGATAGGTTATTGTGACAAGTTATTTTGTTTATGCTACAGGTTGAGGTACAGGTTGATGTATGGTACATGTTGGCATAGGCTATTGGTATAGGTTGTGACAGGTTGGTTACAGGTTGATTGGTACATGTTTACAATAGTATATCTCATAGTGATAGTGTGACAGTGGTTCCATCATTCTACTTCTACATTAGGGAAGTTGGACGGGGAAAGGACAGATGGTTGTAACCACCTTTCATTTGTAGCCAGAGAACATAGGGGGTTGTAGCCAGAGAATTGAGGAGTTATATCTTCGCTCAGGTTGTAGCCTAAGAAACTAGGGGGTTGTAGCCTCCTTCTGGTTGTAGCCAGAGAATTGGGGAGTTGGAGCTTCCTTCAGGTTGTAGCCTGAGAAACTAGGGGGTTGGAGCCTCCTTCTAGTTGCAGCTGGAAAACAAAGGACGTTGGTGTTTCGAATGAATGTAATTCTTAAAGACATATAAGAAAAGGCATTCTGTGGTTTTTTCCTGCTTTGGGTTTCCACATAAAAACATTGGTGTATTGTTTATGTGTATGATTTCTCATTTGTTCATTGTTTATTTACTCTGCAACTATTGGATGATAATTCTACATTGATATAACACTTGCATTTTGTGGTTAAAAATGATTATTTCTCTATTATTGATTCACCTCCCCTCTCAGTAATCCAACACATAGTACCCCACTCCTACACATTTTCCATGCCATCATTTGACTCATATTTTTAGTGATGTGGAAAAAAATACACCCTGCCACTTGTCATGCCATTATTGAGAACCTATGTAGTGATGTGGAAAACAATACACCTTGCCACTTGCCATGCCATTGTTGATAACCTTAACATGGAAATATTACTTGAAGTGAATGCTTAAGTCACTTCATCTATTAATGTAATTTCTAAATTAAATGGAGGTAATCTTTCATGAATAGAGGTTGTTACTAAAAGGTAGGTATTGTATGTGAAATGAAATGCCAACCACTGAAAGGAATAATATTTATGGCCATGGTTACAGTTATGGAACAACTCATATCCAAATTCATGAGTTTTGACTTGAGTTGTAAATTGTCGCTTCCATCTCTCTTTCTTGGTTTCTTGTGTAGGATATTAGGCATACATAATCCCCCACTCCTACACATTTTCCATGTCATCATATCATATAATCATACTTGTAATGATGTGGAAAATAATACACCTTCCCAATTTCCATGCCATTGTTGAAAATATTTAAAGGGAAATATCACTTGCTAAGTGAATGCTTAGGTCGCTTCATCTATTAACATCACTTTTAATTTTTTTGTTCTTTATTCTTTTGTGCAAAATATTTTCCACACCACATAAACCTTCTTTTTTTCTTCATGTTTGGGGTTTAAATCCAAACACTACAACCCAAAACACATATTTCGCCAAACTTTGTATGAATTCAAGGCTTGCACATTGGTTCACATTACTTTAAATATTTATGATTCTTATCATGGAGTTTTGATCTCTTTCATTAGAAGTCCCACATAATTTCCAACCTTTGGGATCTAATACCACTTATAAGGATCATGTAGGAGAGTTTAAAAAAAAACACTTACTTTAACTATTAAATCAAGCAAAATATGTACATAGATGACATTTTGTATTGAAAAAAAGAAGTGTCGGGTCACATTAAGGAACAACCACCACCTTGGAGATTTTTAAAATAAAATCCTTCCTTTAACTATTAAATTGAGTATAAAATGAATATATAGATAATTTTATATAGAAAAAGGCAAGGTTTGGATTAGTGAGGATGGGCTCTCACCCATTGTTTCCTTGTTCAATCCTGAGAGGGTTTTCAACTTTTGAATGGATAGAGAAAGCCATTAGAATATGTCATGCTAGGGTATAGGAAGGGAGGTCAACTATGGTGTCTCTCTTGACACTCTCGAATAGCTAAACCAATACAATGGTGATATTTTCCTTTAGATTATTGGCATTGGCGAGACTAGCTTGAGGAGAACAAACAATTAGAAGGTGGTTCCTTGTTGATGGTGCAAGGTGCACCAACCCAAAACTCTATTCATTGGTGTAGATGTGCCATTCCCACATATATTTTTATACATGCACTGTGATATATTTTAAATATATATTTTTCGCATATCAAGAAGTCTCCATACCAGGTAAAACAGTTACAATGTTGAATTCCTAAAAAGAGATTCATTTCTTCCCATTTCCAATGAAGAATAAAATTTATATTATAACATGTTTTCATGTTGCATTGAACTCAATGAGATTACAAATTGTATCCCTCAAAATGGAAACCTTTCAGGATATAGGGGAAGAGAATAACAAGCTGCAAAACTATGAAACTCGTTCCTAGGTTAACATGGAAAATTCATGTAACCAAAGAAAATGTTTCAAAGTGTCCTTTCTTCCACATAAGGACATTTTGGTTGGTTCATATCTAGGTATAGGTTGTTTATATCCAAATCCTCAAATACCAAGGGGAAAGGTCTTCTTTGACTCCACAAAAGGCTCCAAAATACTGTTAAGAGTCTATGATCCAGGTGGATCTCGGTGGCCATCCACCTTTTCTATTGAATCAACGTTTTCAAGCATGTGGTTTTGATAAATCGTGATATTTACCCTTTTGATGGGGAATGCAATGTAATTCCATATCCATTTGTTAATTACAACCATCATATGTACATTCCTACAATGTTAATGCATTATATCCGATTGGAACTCTGCAGTTAAACACGCTTGGGATAGAGTGGTACTAGGATGGATGACCTCTTGAGAACTCCTAGTGTTTTACATGCCTAAATAATTTTGTAAACTTAGACCAATTTATCCCATATGCATCATGGGAAGTATTCTCCTCTCACTCTCTCATATATAATAAAGGTGAAGGAGGTCCTTTGAGTATGCAATGGAGTGTGATGTAATGCTTTTTTGAAAATGAGAGTGGTCGACATCTCTTTCTCTTCAGAGATAAGTGATGCAGAGCCCCCCCTTCTCTCCTTGGGACTGAGTGACCTCCTTGTCTAGGATTGATTGACTTCAGGAGATGAATCAACTCACAAGTTCACACTGAACCCCTTCTACTTTCTCCACAGGTCAAAGTCCTTATCCTCAGGTGAGAAATCCCCCTTTTGGGAGTTTCTGAGTACCTGCAGAGTCCTCCACGTGACCCTGGTCAAAACCATGGGTTTAAACCTTCATGCCTGCACACTTCAGAAATTTGGGCTTCGGGGGTTCTCGACACACCTGACTCCAAATACACCAAACTCAGGACTCGTGAACACACATGGACCAGATATATGGTTCATGCTCCTTTCACAACCAACGATTGAGATTTACTTCAGGATTCCGGATTTGGGAGTTCCGAGTGTTCCAAAAAACTATTTCCTCCAAAGTAATTTTACCCAGAGTTACAGATCAATTGCCACGTTCTCTTATTGATCAACGACTGTGATCTACTTCAAGACTTTGACGTTCGGGAGTTTGGAATGATCAAAATCATTTTCTCCCCAAAGTACCTTTACCCAGAGTTACAAACCAAGCTCCATGTGCTCTCCTTGATCAATGAATGTGATCTACTTTGAGACTTCGACGTTCAGGAGTTTCGAACACTCCAAATCCTTTTCTCCCTAGAGTACTTTCCATGTGAACCTGTGGATCAACTGCCACACGTCCTTCTCCAATGGACGGTTCCGATGGACTTTGACACTTTGGGCCTTTTGTCCTTTGGGACTTCACTCCTCATTTTCCCTGAATTTTTCTATCTTCAAAGTTACGAAGATGACACCACATGTCTAGGAAATCGACGGTCAAGGTTTTGTCTTCTTACCTTTTGGAGCTTCGAACGACTTCCGATCAATGACTTCTCCTTCTCCTTTCTCATTCCTCCGAAGTCCTTGATTTGTTGACGTGTGTCCCTCTCAGATCAATGGTCACGATTTACTTTGGAAGTTTGGGCTTTGGGAGTTTTGGCTTCACTACTATTGTTTCCCTTTGGAGTGCTCTTTTCCCGAAGTACATGGACCTCTGCTATGTGTCCTTCCTCAGATCGACGACCTTGATGGACTCCGCTACTTCATGACTTCGTGAGTCTTTCTCTTTTCTCCATGAAAATATTCCATAGCTTTACCTTGCAGACTCTCTTATATGCTGCCATGTACCCTCCTCTAGATCTACGGTCCATATGGGCTTCAACTTTGTAGCTTTGAGAGCTTTGACTCCGTCACAAACGAAAAACGCCGAATACTTGAATTTCGAAGGACTCCATAGTTTAGCCTCCTCACACCTTCTCGATATCTAACAGTTTTCAATGACCCCAAATTCCTCCGAAGGGATATTAACCGTCAATCCTTGAACTTCAACAGATTTCACCTTTCTGTTAAATCTTTATCTCTATCTCTTTTGAGCTTGATTCCTCTGAGGAATTTGACCTCCGACGCACTTCTTGCGATCCTAGAATATTTGACAAAGTTCAGACTTAGATATTTATTAAAAATAAATATTACTACACACTCCTTGCACTTCACAGTCCTGATCTCTCGACACTTAGTCGATTCTTGACCCTGCGCACTCCCTACAACACTCAGTCTTAGTTTCTCATTATCCTTTCTAAGCTTCTCTGAGTCAAATCTAGACTCTGTCGATGCACACCTTGCATACAATACACACTCCTTGCATCCGATCTCTCACAAGAGAAACAATTGAAACTTATTTAATATTTCATAGATTCATACATTCAACATGGTAACTCATGCTTTCACCAGTGTAATTCACACATGCATGAAAACACAAAATAACAGAAAACAAAATGTAAACAAAAATCTTACCATTCACTCAGATAGACAAGAAATAGTGACACATGCATTTGGATCAATATTTCTCTGTTACATTCATTCAAAATTACGTGAGCTATACCAACATTCAACAACTTCTAACTAAATCTCAACAACAAAAATACTCAACTAATTGGAAACTACTATTATATTCAGCAGCCTAATCTCCAACAACCTCATTTGGGCATACAACACCTGTACTTATACCAAAGGGACCCTAGGGTTCCCTCTGACTACTTATATTCTCGAAGTGAAGCTAAAAAATACTTAAGCACCATTACATTAAAGTCTAAGAGTGAAACTCCCATATCTCACGCGATCGTTCAACTTCCAAGCATTTTGATATTCTTTAATCATCTGTTCAAGAAAGATTTACAGGAAACACCATCTTCAAAATGATTCAAAAGGTGCGCTAGGGAATTGAATTGTCTCTCCATGCGTTCTTTGCTGACGATGCTCCTGCATCATACTCCCCTGGAAAAAAATTCATGGACTCCTATCCATGAGCTCTTGCATTGACTTCCTATGCTTCTGGATATCAACTTCATTTACCCAACTGACATCTTCTATTGGGTGTCCTTTCCACTTTACCAAATACTCCAAATAATATTTTATTCTGGTCTTCTTACTAATCCTCTAATAAATGATCTTCTCCATCTGTGGATTTTCTACTACATGCATCTGCTTCTCCCACTGAATCTCTTTTTGATCTTCTAATTCTTTTGTGTCATAGTCCCTATAAGGATACAAGTCTAAAATGTTAAATATGGGTGATATACCCACATCCTATGACATCTCTATCTCATAAGCATTGGAACCAAATTTATTTAGGATCTTGCATGGTCCTATCTTCTTCAACTTCAATTTCTTATATGTTCCTGTTGGGAACCTTTCCTTCCTGAGATTTGCTAAAACTTGATCTCCTACTTCAAATTGAAGTTCTCTCCTATGTTGATCAACTCTATGTTTATACTCTCAACTAATGTTCTACTGCTCCTTGATCTGATTATGAAACTTATGCATTTCTGCAATGAAGTCTTCTACTCCAATGCTTCTGAATTCACTCTCCTCCAGATCTCTCAATTCTGATAATTCTCTTGGCTTCATGCCATACACTATCTGGAATGGAATATTTTTTGTACTTCTATTCACTGGGTCATTATATGCAAACTCTACTTGTGACATAATTTGATCCCACTTGCTATGATGTTCAGTGACCAAACTCCTCAACAAATATCCTAAACTCTGATTTACCACCTTAGTCTATCCATCCATTTGAGGGTGATATGTTGAACTAAAATACATTTCTTTCTACAGATTCTTCCATAATGTTCTCCAGAAATGACCAAAAAATTTAGTGTCCTTATCTAAGAAAATACTCCTGGGCAACCCATGAAGTCTCACAACTTCTTTGAAAACCAAATTTTCAATGTGTGTTGCATCACTAGTTTTCTGGCATGGGATAAAATGTGTCATATTTGAGAATATATCAACTACAACAAATATGGATTTTGTGTTGGAAATCCCAACACAAAATCCATGCTTATTGCATCCCAAGGCCTATCTGGAACAGGCAATGGTTGATACAATACAACGTTCTATTTCTTTCCTTTTGCATACTGACAAATCTTACATTTGGTTACAAACTTCTTCACCTCTGCTCTCATACCTAGCCAATAATGTGAACTATTCAACTGTGCAAATGTCTTGTCATAGCCGAAATGCCCTGCTAGACCTCCACTATGTTTTTACTTCAACAATTTTTCTCTCATTGAACACTTTGGTATGCACAACTGACAACCTTTAAACAACAATCCATCTTGAATCATATGCTTCTTTAAAATCTGGATCATCACAATACATCTCCTTAAGGTGTTCAAACCCTAAGGTCTTCACTTGGAATTCCTGCAGAATCAAACATCTCCTACTCAATGCATCAACAACTTTGTTAGAATTACCAAAAATATGTTTAATGACAAAAGTGAAATTTTTCATAAATTCTATCCACTTAGCATGTCTTTGATTTAACTTCTCATGTCTGGTTATGAATTTTAAAGCCTGATTATCGCTATACAAAACAAATTCTTTTGGAACAAGGTAGTGCCTCCATTTCTTCAAGGCTTGAATTATTGCATAAAATTCCTTATCATATGCGAAGTACTTCTTCTTAGTGTCATTCAACTTCTCACTGAAATATGCAACATGCCTATTATCTTGGCTCAAGATTTCTCCAATTGCAACTCCACTAGCATCACACCTTACTTGAAATGTCTTCCCAAAATTTGGCAAGACCAGAATTGGTTGTTCTGTTATCTTCTCCTTCAATATATTGAAACTTTTCTTAGCCTCTTTTGTCCACTCAAAATACTTATGCCTCTTCTTCATTGTATCCAATATTGGTGCACAAATTCCACTAAAATTTCTAATGAACTTCCTATAGAAACCTGCTAATCCATGGAAGCTTCTCACCTCAAATATGCTTCTTGGTGATGGCCATTCCTTGATTGCTCTCACTTTTGCTGGATTTATCTTCAATTCATTTGAAGAGATCACAAAACCTAAATAAATCAATTCCGTCTTCATAAAAGAGGACTTCTTCAAATTTATCAACAACTTCTCCTACTGTAGTCTTCTCATCACTAATGCCAGCTGTCTCAAATTCTCTTCTTCAGTTTTACTGAAGACCAATATATCATCCAGATATACAATTGCAAACTTACCAATGAAATATTTCAATACCTCATTCATCAATATCATAAAAGTACTTGGGGCATTTGTTAAGCCAAATGGCATAACAAGCCACTCATAAAACCCTTAATTTGTCTTGAAGGTTGTTTTCCACTCATCACCTTCTCTCATCCTTATTTGGTGATATCCACTTTTCAAATCTATCTTTGAAAAAAAAAAATTCTCCACTTAAACAATCCATTAATTCATCCATGCTTGGAAAAGGAAATCTGTACCTGATGGTGATCTTGTTTATGGCTCTTGAGTTTGTACACATTCTCCATCCTCCATCCTTCTTCGGACTCAACACAGTTGGTACTGTGCATGGACTCAAGCTTTCTCTAATCAAATCTTTGTCTAATAAATCCTAGACTAGTCTCTTTACCTCCTCATTCTCTTGAGGTGTCGATCTATATGATGCTTTATTCGACAGACTTGCTCCTGGTATTATATCAATGTGATGGATGATACTCCTGATGGGTGGAAATGAATTTGGTAACTCATCCACTACTATGTTATCAAAATTCTCCAACAGTTCTTGAACTTCTTCAAGAATATCATCCATAGAAGTACTTGTAAGGATAACTCTGGGTTTCTTCACCACAACAAATTTCATCTCTTGTTCCTTCTTAACTTCACTCAGGAGTTCCTTCTCACTCATGAGAAGTATACTTGTGCTAGCTTCTTCCTTTACATTCTTCTCCTCTATTGGAAACAACATGTGTGTCCTACCATTCTTCTCCAAAGTATAAGTATTTTTTCTCCCATCATGAATGACATTCCTGTCAAAGTGCCATGGTCTCCCCAACAAACATGACATACATCCATGGGAATCACATCACACAAAACTTCATCTCTATATACTCTTATTTTAAATTCAATGAGACATTGTTTAGTGACCATTACCTGGTGTCCTTTATGAAACCATGAGAATTTATATGGACATGGATGTCCAGTTGTCTCCAAATCCAATTTCTCCACCATCCCCATGGATACTAAGTTATCAGTGCTCCCACTGTCAATTATCACTTTGCATACTCTATCCTTAGTCTTGAAGGCAGTCCTAAATAAATTGTTCCTCTGCATTGGATTTTCAACCTTTGGCTCTGGTTTCAAGAGAACCTTCTTCAAAATTAGAGATCTTCCATCTTCTGCACCTTCTGCTTCAACATTCATCTTCTGCGCTTCTGAAATGTGAGCTTCACTTCCTTCTTTTTTTTCTCGGGACATTCCCAAGACATGTGTCATGTCTTTCCACATGCATAACACCTTACCTCTGCTCCTCTTCCTTTTACTCTTCCTCTAGGAAAATAATTTCTTCCACCACTTTGTCTCACTCAGGAACTTCCTCCTCTTTCTGAGTGACTATGTGGTTTTTCATTCTCACCCTTGGGCTTTTGTTCCTTGTCTTGTACAATTCCCTTACCTCTATTTGGACTTCTTCCTCTGCCTCACTGGATTTATTTACTGGCCAACTTTTCTTCTTCCTTCAGTGCAATCTGATAAGCATCCTCCATTATCCTCACTATCATCATGCTGATTTAATCCTGGATCTCATACCTCAGGCCATTTATATACCTGGAAAATTTTTCATCATCTTTCTCTTTCTATCCAGTCCTTATGTTTAGTATATAGAAATCCTTAGTGTACTCTTTCACTGTCATTCCCTTTTGTCTCAGGTTATGCAATTTCCTGAACAAATTTATTTGATAATCCTTGGGTATGAACTTAACCTTCAGCTTGGCTACCATTCTATCCCAACTCTTAATATTTTGTTTACCTTTGCTTCATCTGCCATCCTGCAGTTCATCCCACCATAGCGTTTCATGTCCTTTTAATCTGGTGACAACATGTTTCACCTTCTTCTTCTCATCAACATCTTCATAGTCGAAATACTTATCCATTGCTTATATCCAATCAATAAATTATTCAATGTTTAAGTTTCCTTCATACATAGGGATGCCTATATTTTCTCTAGCTCCCAATTTGACAACAACTCTCAACAAGAGTTCCTTGGAAACATCTTCCCTTGTAACTTCTTCAACTTCTGTTTCTTCACTTTCTGCATCACTAAAGTCTCCAACATCAGGTGAACTCCTTTACATTGTCTCCATCACATCCAACCTTGTGCAAAGTTCTCTCATTTCTCTTTCTACAACTCGAATTGCTACAGGTGGATTTGCACGTCTTCTAGGCGACATTGTCCTAACCTTTTCTCCACTCACACAAAGTAAAATTTGAGCTCTTTAGGCTCCGATACCACTTGATGCAAACCCCCCCTTCTCTCCTTGGGATTGTGTGACCTCCTGGTCTAGGATCGATCAACTTTGGGAGCTGAATCGGCTCACAGGTTCCCACTAAATCCCTTCTACTTTCTCCATAGGTCAAAGTCCTTATCCTCAGGTGCAAAATATCCCTTTTGGGAGTTTCTGAGTACCTGCAGAGTCATCCACGTGACACTCGTCAAAACAGTGGGATTAAACCTTCGCGCCCACACACTTCAAAACTTTGAGCTGAAGGATTTCTCGGCACACCTGACTCCAAATCTTTCAAAATACAGACTCACGAACATACATGAACTAGATCTATGGTCCACGCTCCTTTCACAGCCAACGATTGAGATTTACTTCGGGACTTTGGCTTCGGGAGTTCCTAGTGTTCCAAACACCTCTTTCCTATGAAGTAATTTTACCCGAAGTTACAGATAAAGTGCCACGTTCTCTTCTTGATTGATGGATGTGATCTACTTCAAGACTTCGATGTTCAGGAGTTTCGAATGATCCAAATCCTTTTCTCCTTGAAGTACCTTTACCTGGAGTTACATACCAAGCACCTCGTGCTCTCCTTGATCGA
>ML783838.1:105728-156146 GCA_009831015.1 Picea engelmannii
GGGAATCTTTAGTCCAAATAAAAAGGGCATTGACTGAGGCACCTGTGCTGATCAATCCTGACTATTCCAAAGATTTCCTGATTTTTTCTTTTGCTTCTTGTGATACAGTAGCAGCGGTCTTGTTGCAGAAAAATGATCAAGGGAGAGAGAAACCTATTACCTTCTACAACAAGGCATTGAGGGATGCAAAACTCTGGTACGAGATCATGGAAAAGCAGGCCTATGCCCTGGCGAAATCCCTCAAAGCCTTCATAGTCTATGTCTTGCACTCAAGGATCATTGCATATGTTCCTTCGGCCTCTGTGAAGGACATTCTTGTACAACCTGACATAGATGGAAGAAGAGGTAAATGGATTGCCAAGATCCTAGAGTTTGATCTGGTGATCAAGCCCACCAAGTTGATAAAGGGGCAGGGTTTAGCCAAGTTGCTGGATGAATCCAATTGCAAAGCCTTGGGAATTAACTTCATCAATGAGCAAGCTGAGCCATCCAACAAGAATTTCCAAGGTGCCTTATCACTAGTAGCATGCCCCTGGTACAAGGATATGTTGTATTTTCTGCAAGAATTGAGGCCTCCTGATGGAATGGAAAAAAGAAAGGCAAGAGCTCTAAAGCTCAAGGCAGTCATATATTGCCTCATTGACCAAACATTGTACTGGAAAGACCCTGTAGGGGTATTTTTAAGATGCTTGGACCCACAAGAAGCCCAGCAGGTAATGTTCAATTTCCACAGTGGCCTTTGTGGGGGTCATCATTTCTGGAAGACCACAACCCATAAGATCCTTCGAGCTGGGTATTACTGGCCCACTTTATTCCCTGATGTCTGCAGAGAAATTTGAGCTTGCATCAAATGCCAGAAGTTCTCAGGAAAGAAGCAACTCAAATCTCTGCCATTAAAGCCTGTAGTAGTTTCAACACCCTTTCAGCAGTGGGGACTGGACTTCATTGGAGAAATTCATCCTCCCTCAAGTGTCCAACACAGATGGATCCTGACTGCGACAGACTATTTCACCAAATGGATGGAAGTTGTCCCCACCAGGAGCACTTCCCACAAAGTAATTATCAGCCTCCTGGAGGATATCATAGCCAGATTTGGTTTCCCTAGCAGAATTGTCACTGATAACGCTGCCCCCTTTAGGTCTGAGCCTCTGGTCAAGTTCTGCGAACAGTTTGAGATTTCACTGATTCACTCTACTCCCTATTATCCTCAAGGAAATGGACTGGCATAATCTTCCAATAAAAGTCTGATCAAGCTCATTAAGAAATTATTGGAAGACAATAAAGGGGCCTAGGATTCAAAGCTCAAATTGGCTCTATGGGCCGACCGAGTGACAACGAATAAATCCCTAGGAATCTCACCCTTCCAACTTGTTTACGGAACAAAGGTCATTTTCCCTACTCAGCTCGCCTTATCTGTGGAAAAATTCCTCCAGGACCTTGAAGGAGAGCCTGACAATATGGTCAGAAGGATTCATCGGATGGTGGAAGTGTAGCAGATCAGAGAGAAGGTCATGAACATGGCCGATAATCATCAGCAGAAGATCAAGCAGGCCTTTGACAGGAAAAGAAAAAAGAAAGAATTCGAGCAGGGTGATCTGGTGCTCAAATGGGATGCACCTAGGCAGGAAAAGGGAAAGCACAATAAGTTTGATGCCCTCTGGTTTAGGCCTTTCAAGATCATTGAAGTGTTTTCAAACAACACTTACAGGTTGCAGGATCTGGAAGGCAAAGAAGTTTTTAATGGCCCAGTAAATGGGCATTTCTTGAAAAAATGTTTTTTGTGAGCCGTAGTCGGATCTTTTGTTTTTTTTTTTGTAAATATTGTTTTTGTTTTTAGCTTAATAAATGACTCCATAGCCCAACCGCAAGGCACTGAATCTGAAAAAATGTTCTTAGAGCATCACAGGGATGACTCTATCCCCCATGGAGCCTAATGTTAGCGACATTTCTTGTAAGGTGGGTTAGAATGCAAAGGAGTGGGTTAAAAACCCACTTACCCTAAGTATTGGACTCAAATTGCACCTGTGATAAGAGACAAGCAAATCTGGATGGCAGGCATCCATGCGCCCAGATCAACGACGTACATGGAATTCCAGAGCCCCCCCCGTCTTTCTACCTTTAAGTGGAGGGGGGGGGGTCCGAAATCAGGGGGGCATCTCTCCGAAGGCTACGATTGGAGCGCCCGGATCAACAACACGCGAGGCGATTCTGGACCCCCCCCTCCTTTCTACCTTTAAGCTGAGGGAAGGGGTCCGGAATCTAGGATGCATCTCTCCAACGGCTAAGATCATAGTGCCCGGATCAACGACGCACAAGCAATCTAGACATCCTCTGTCTTTCTGCATTTAATCAATGTGCCCCCCCCCTTTCTTGTCATGTCATCTTTTCCCCACCTGTCTGTGCGATGAGACTCGCTCCCTTTAGCCCTCCCTCATCCTCCTACATTTATCCATCGCCTCTCTTCTAGTCCATGTGGTCCCTTCCTCATCTCATCATCCACTCACCACCTGCCATGTGTCCCGCTTCCTTCCATGTTAGCCTCCCACTAAAATGTGCCCATTATATCTCATCTCCTGCCTCCCTCCGCTTGTTTCCTTCCGCCATGGGTCTTCCCCTGCAACCTCTCTCACACCTCATCACTTTATCTCACACCCTCATAGTTTCGGTGTCACCACTCCTGTTATGCGCCCCATCCTTCACGCTGGCCTCCATGCCTATTCATCAAGTCGTTTAGCTAATCCAGGTGGCAGCACGAAGGGTCTCCCACGTCCCAGAGGTGTCGAGTTGGCCAGGCCATCCTCAATCCCAATGAAGCAGTTATTGAAGTAGTTGGTGGTGGTTAGACATCGCCTTCGCCATAATGGGAAAGTCCGACGATGAATTAAAGGCACGTCGATTCACCCACAAAACTGTCAGGAGTTCAATTGCATCTGCCATAAGTTGCACGATCATTCAGAGACGACAACTGCAGATTGTCAAAATCCATGCAGACACAATGTGTTTAATGCAACATCTCGATTTTGTTATTGTTGTTTTCTTGAGTATATGAAGGCATTTTCACCATTTTTGTATCTATCGATGGTTGAGCAGAGCTCTCAGTTGTAAAGTTTTAATGAAGCACTGATACTCTGGTTATGTATGGACTTTTGAGACTTCTTGCCTTATGAATGCTAGTTTCTTTTACGTCTTTGTTATACTGTGTTAGAACAACTCAGAATTGGAGGATCCAGTCGAGTTGTAGCTATTATAGGATGATGTTGGATAGGATCATTGTAGAAGTTACGTTGCTTCTAATAAGTTCTTGTGATTTTCCCTGCGCTGAGTGACTTGGAATTGGAGGATCCAGTCAAGTCCCCTTTCAGTTTCTTGAGACCCTGAATCAAGAGGATCTTGCATTCAGAGTCTTTCCTATGCAAGCCACTACAAGTTTGTTGCCTAAAGTCATTTGTTCACCTTTCTTACCAAGTCTTCCACCTGCTCATCTTTTAATCAACCCACTGGCTGAAGTTAGATCAAGACCTCCTTTGTCCCTTGCATGCCTGACCCAGTCCCTGAGTTAGAATGATATTTCCCCGAGTCTCTCCCCATCTGATCATCCATTAAAAACGATCGTGACATAAAATTGATGGGTGTCGGGCTCTGCTCCTGTAAGCAATCCAGGAGTGACTTCCGACGCTAACACTCTTAGTTTGGATAAAATTCACCGAAGTCATGAAGTTTGAAGGGCTTCCAGGATAACCCTTCTACACCTTCTCCAGATTTGTCGGTTGTAAAGGATTTCCCTTCCTTCCAAACAGATCCTATGGTCCCAACACCACTAGTGTTGTGATCTCTCTCTCTCTGGCCAAATACCACATAAGTTGTGATTTTACGATACTTCTACTCCTCTTGGGCTTCGTTTGTCAAACCCCTTTCTCCTTAGAGGGTTTCTTCGACACTTAGTCAAATTTTGGATCTGTGCACTCCTTGCAATAGATCTTCATGTCCCTTTACAAGAAAAAACAATTTATTTCTCCCGAGATTTTTGAGTCAAAGACTCTGTTGACGCACTCCTTGCACCCATAGACACTCTGAACCTCGAATTTTGTCCCTTTTGACAATAATTCACTCTGAAATATTTGTCTCGTTAGCCACTAACATGGCCCATCTAGGGTCAGTGTTGTAACCATGGCTCTGATACCAATTTGTAACATCCCCAACCACCAACATGCTAGGCAATGCCACTACTCAGATGCTTTACTTAGCTTTGATCTGTGATAGCTCCAACCTTAAACTATTGGGCTATGCGACACAGAGATACTTGCGGAAAACATACACATCCATATAAACATAGAATGACTATTCTACACACACACACACACACACACACACACACAACATATTAATGCGGAAGTAATAGTAAGCCTACACGTGCAACATATACAACATACATAGGCCATACTCATCAATTACAACATATGTACCATTACACAACATGTAAATTAACATAAAAGAGGTACTTATCTTTTATTAGAAGACCACCAATTGCGTGTAGACCTTCCATGAACCTCCCATCCATAGACCCCGTTGCTCATCACTCTCAACAGTAGGTCACTCCTGAGCTAGGACTAAGCTCCACCCAGGGCAAGGGAATCCTAGACTAGGCAAGGTCAATAAGGAATACATACAGTTCACAAGGAAGGCTTCTCTCCCAGGATCCACTTACGTCCACTGCTCACAGACTCTCATTCCCCACATGCCTGTCCCACCCTAGGAGTATACACCTTCATTGTCACACAGTCCCTCAGATGCTTCACCTCCCTTGCCTTGGGCTTCAGCGACATGCCAGATCAAAATTCTCAGAGCTCTATAGAAACTACAGGACTCCCTCCAGGAGATCTCACCTCCTTAGCACACTCTCTCACCTGGAGAGAGTTTCTCACAGGCCTGACAACTTGCCTCTTCAACCATAGGCCTGACAACCCGCTTCTTCAACCAGTCTTCGACTCAATTCCCACAAGGTGAGGACAACAACCACTGGTCAATACAACTCAGGAAAACAGAAGGAAACAAGCCACACTCAGTCCATGGAGCTGCATGGATGCAACAACCAATCGTTCTGACACAACACAACTCAGACATTTATAGGGTGCTCGGACTTCACATGAGACATGACTCAATCCACAGGTTTTCCACTGGTTTCAAGGTGCGTGACAAGGAATCAACGCAGAGGTTGATCATAGAGGTTTCGGGTTCAGACTCCCGGATGGAAGAATGGACAGAATGAACCACCTTCCCGTGAGGGTTTCCTTCACTCTACGTGGGTATGCAAATGCAGAAGCAGAGGAAAAATGGGTT
This sequence comes from Picea engelmannii, assembly GCA_009831015.1. Classification (NCBI taxonomy): domain Eukaryota; kingdom Viridiplantae; phylum Streptophyta; class Pinopsida; order Pinales; family Pinaceae; genus Picea; species Picea engelmannii. The sequence goes on from ML783838.1 coordinate 111,066, forward strand.
CAGATGCCCCAGATCCCCATGAACTTAGGTGGGGGATGAATGAATGGAAAGCCCACCCAAAAACACTGGCTTTCCCAACTATAACTTCATGCGCCCAGGTTGACACTTGTCTTCTTGCAATCACATGCACTCTACTTAGAATACGGTCCTTTTCCAGGAACTTAGGACAACATTTGGTCAATTGACCACCTTACCCTTTTAGGAAATAATAATAAATTATTATCCCCTTTAGAGGTAAGCCCCCTAGCTTAGCCCCTGGGCCCAAACACTTAGCCTCCTTCCTTACCCAACCTTGTGGAAGCTTAGTCCCCCATCACTCTTTCTTCGAGGTTAGTCTACATGCAACGATGTTTATATATTAACAAAGTGCATAATTACATGTAAAAAACATGCCCTTGGCCTTTAACACCTAGGCTCTCTGGCCTACTTACACATAAGCTTACCAACTTACAATTTCTCAGCTCACCAGCCTACAAAACATGTTTATAATACATAAATATAACTGGGGATCGTCCTTGGGGTATTACATTCTTGTTCCTCTGAAGTCCTCGATATGTTGACATGTGTCCCTCTCATATCGATGGTCATGATTTACTTCGACAGTTCGGGCTTTGGGAGTTTTGGCTTCACTACTCTCATTTTCCTCCAGAGTGCTCTTCTCCTGGAGTAAATAGATCTCTGCCACATGTCCTTCCTCAAATCAATGACCTTGATGGACTCTACTACTTTGCGAATTTAGGAGTCTTTCTCTTTGCTCTGTGAACATATTATGGAGATTTACCTCCCGAACTCTTCGATATGCTGCCACATACCCTCCTCTGGATCTACGGGATATATGGGCTTCGACTTTGTAGCTTCGGGACCTTTGACTCCATCACAAATGAAAAATGTTGAATACGTGAATTCTGAAGGACTCTAGAGTTTATCCTCCTCTCACCTTCTCGATATCTAATGGTTGTCAATGACCCCAACTTCCTCTGAAGGGATCTTAACCGTCAATCCTTGAACTTCAACAAATTTCTCCTTTCTGTTGAATATTTGTCGCTATCTCTCCTTAGATTGATTCCTTTGAGAAATTTGACCTCCGATGCACTTCTTGCGATCTTGGAATATTTGACAAAGTTTGGAATTAGATATTTCTTAAAAAGAAATCTTACTACACACTCCTTACGCTTCATAGTCCTGATCTCTCGACACCTAATCGATTCTTAACCATGTGCACTCCCTGCAACACTTGGTCTAAGTTTCCCATTATCCCTCCTGAGATTCTTTAAGTCAAATCTAGACTCTGTCGACGCACACCTTGCGGACAGTATGCACTCCTTGCATCCAAGCTCTCAGAAGAGAAACAATTGAAACTTATCTAATATTTCACAGATTCATACATTCAATATGGTAACTCATACTTTCGCTAGTGTTATTCATGCATTCATGAAACCACAAAATAACATAGAACATAATGTAAACATAAATACTACCATTCAATTAGATAGACAAGCAATAGTGACACATGCATTTGGATCAATATTGCTCTGTAACATTCATTCAAAATTACATGAGCTATATCAACATTCAACAACTTCTAACTAAATCTCAACAACAACAATACTCAACTAATTGGCATCTACTATCATATTCAACAACCTAATCTCCAACAAGCTCATTTGGGCATACAACACCTCTACTTATACTAGAGGGCTCGTAGGGTTCCCTCCGACTACCTATCTTCTCAAAGTAAAATCTAACAACTACTTAAGCACCGTTACATTAAATTCTAAGAGTGAAACTACCATATCTCACACGATCGTTCAACTTCCAAGCATTCTGATCTTCTTTAATCATTCGTTCAAGAAATATTTATAGCAAACTCCAACTTCAAAATGATTCAAAAGGCATGCTAGGGCACTGAGTTGTCTCTCCACGTGTGCTTTGTTGACGATGCTCCTGCATCAATAAGCTACCGTCATTCTATACAATTTGTGTTCTATAGTATTCTGTTATTTTATTCATTAATAGAAGTTGGGTTTCACTGTATTTATGTTTTCTCTGCTATCATTTTATTTGTATATCATTTTATTCTCATCATAATCTAGAGCAGTATGTTCCTTTTCATTTCTCAGAGCATGTCCCTGACAAGTTTGAGGTATAAAGAGTTGGTTTTTGAGTTAGTTTTTCTTGAGGACAACCGAGCTCTAGCCCAAGTGACCTCCCATGGAGGAAGAAAAGAGATATGTTGGAGTAGGATATCCTTTCAATACATTTATCGAGGAAGCCCCCACATGAGAGAGGAATGAAATGATGGACAACTTCACTCAGATACTTCGATGACTATCGATAGCGGCCAAGGCATCTTCAACAAGGATCCATTTCGGAGGTGTGACACCCTTCAAGGTATAAGTCAATTTTCTTATCCCCTTATTTGAAGGCCAAATAGATGCAAGTGATTTGGAGAAATGGATGAATATGTTGGAAGGGTATTACTCTATTCAAAAATTTTCTGACGATGAAAATATCACCTTCACACTCCTCAAATCCCTTCCCCATGTTATAACTTAGTGGGAATGTTACTAGGAGAGGTACACAATAGTTGAATCTACCCCATTTAGGAGAGAACCCACTTGGGCGGCTAATGTATGTGCCCTTAGGTAGGATTTCAATCCCATCGAAAAATATGATGACCAGTACATGATATGGATGAATTTATTTCAGGAAAGAGACTAGACACTGTTGGAGTACACTAACATATTTCATACCTTGCACTCAAATCTAGGTATCAAAGATTCCAAGAGGCACCTAGTTTTGAAGTACCAGAGTGGCCTACATAGGTACATCCAAATAGAGATGGATTTCTTTGGCATATCCTCACTGGGATTTGCTTATCGATATGTAGTCAAAATCGAGCATAAATTCAAGCAACATAGTAAGTGGGGGTTCAGGTTTGAAAATATGCCACAACAAAAGCATGACAAAGGAATCCCTAACTCATAGAACGAAGGACAAAGAAATGAGATTAAATCTCAAGAAAATCAATCCAAACCACCAACTAAGAAGGGTGATGGGAATTCGAAGAAGGACATTGAAAAATGGTGTGAGTTCCACAAAATCCCCTAGCACAACACCGATGAATGTCACTCAAAATAATTATTGGTGGATGAGCTCAAAGAAGAAGAATCAGAACCTGACTCTGACTCTAATTCAAAGCATGATAAAGGGAAACAAATCATCGATGCATAACCCAATGCTACCATCATAGACACAATACAACCAGAAGAAACATAGGAGACTGAGGAGGGGGAGAGCCTATTCCACTCATAGATTTGGGTAAAGGGGACCCCACTTCATTTCATCACTGACAAAGAGATTCAAAAGAACCTGATATTAGCCAAGGTCATCAAAAGAATAAAGTTGTCGAAAATTCCACACCCCCAACCATACACCATTGGATGGTTGAGACAAGAAAGAGACATTCATGTCAGCCACCAGTGTTGCCTTTCCTACGACATTAATCTCTTCAAATATGGGGTACTGTGTGATGTTTTCCCACACGAATTTTGTTATGATCTTTTACAAAAACCTTATATGTGGAAACATCATGGTGTTTATGAGTCTCAACCTTGTAGTGTCATTGTTTCTCTGGGAGGTCAACTCTACAGGGTACTAGAGGTATTTATGACTACTACCACTTCATTAATATCAGAAAAACAATGTCACAAAGTAATCTATCACACCACAAAGTTTTCCCTCTTCAAGATATGATCAAAAGGTGAACATAAGGTCACTGTGACCATTATAGCCTCAACCCAATACCTTTATGTATAGCAGAAGTAGGTCAACAATATTGTAGAAGAGTACACATATATTTTTCACCTACAATGGTTCCTTTTCACTACCAAGTCAAGAATTCCATTGATGTGGTGCCTGATGCTCTGTTACCCAATGGTCTAATCTATAGATTCCCCCTTCTAGATAATGAGAGTCTTCCATATGTTCAACATCCATCTATTGGACATGACCCTTTTCATGTGTGCTTGGGGTTCCAACCAGTAGCCTCATGTTGCATCTTCACCAAGAGAGTCCTCCCACACTTAGAATAAGGCAGATCATGGAACCATATTTGTTGAATGGATCCAACACCTCCAACAATAGGTTCATGACATCCTTCAATAGTCTAATTCCAAGTACAAGCAAGACAACTACTTTAGCAAGGAAAACAACTCACCAAGGTTCAGATTCAACAAAAATTTTCCCATCTCCCGAGGGAACTTGAAGCAATGGGGACCATTTATTTCTAAGGGGGGAGGATTGATCCAAATGGATCTTATTGGCCATCCACCTTTTAGACTGAATCAACGTTTTCGAGCCTGTGGTTTTGATAAACCATGATATTCACCCTTTTTGTGGGGAATGTAATGTAATGCTATCACCATTTTTTAATTACAGCCATCATATGTACATGCATATAACATTAATGCATGAGATCCCATTAGAACTTTGCAGTTAAGCATGCTTGGGATAGAGTAGTATTGGGATGGGTGACGTCCCAAGAAGTCTTAGTGTTTTACATGCCTCTGGTATTTTGTAAACTTAGACCAATTTATCCCACATGCATCATGGGAATTATTCTCCTCTCACTCTCTCATATATAATCAAGGTGAATGAGTAACTTTGAGCATGCAATGGAGTGTGATGTAATGCTTGTTTACAAATGAACATAGCCAAAATATCTTTCTCTTTAGAGATAAGATACCACCATTCTAGCCAGTTTGTGCTCTACATTATTCTGATATTTTATTCATTAATAGAAGTCAAGTTTCATTGTATTCCTGTGTCCTTTGCTATCATATTGTTTGTATCTCATTTAATTCTCAACATAATCCAGATCAATCCACAATCAATCCACAATTTATTAAGTATGGTGCCAAAATTGGATTTGGGTGCCACCATCTATATCCAATAACAAGATTATATTTCTTGAAGGCCTTAGAGTGGTTCCAATTCCAATCCATCAACCAAGCAACAAGTCCCTATAAGTCAAACATAATGACGAGATTTCTAGGGACTAATTTATTGAAATGATCCAAAATTAATTTGTTTGGGTTGGCTAGAAAATATTTGGCTTTCAAATTAGGGCCAATTATTCCATCTACACCCATGGCTCTATCTTCTAGTGAATATGGATAATTTTCCAACATTTTAGCATTAGACAAAAAAACTAGTGACCCCCAGATAAAATGCTCGTTAAAGGAGAGCCTAAATTCTTTAAAGCACATTTCCAACAATTTTTTGGTTAGATAGCCTTCTAGGATTTCCAAATGGTCTTATCCATAAACACTCACCTCACTTCTACATGGGCATCGACAACTAAAATAATATGGAAACTCCAACATTTCTAGGCACTTTTACCAAGAAGGGAAATAGAGGTGATGCAATTATTATGTAGCACTTGCCATTCATCCTTCCCAACCTCATTGTAATCTTCCACACCAATAATATGCTTGGTTGTGAATCTCATACTTAATTTGAGAGAGAGAGAGAGAGAGAGAGAGAGATTTCGACAAATTTTAATCTCATACTATTGGCATTTGATGCATTCTCATTATCATGTTCTTTGCTTGACAAGTTTTCATAAACATGAAAAACATTAAGGATAAATATATTTCATTAAAATGGGTTTCAACTAAAAATTATTTCTTAAAATAAATATTAAATCTTATAAATATTTTTCCCCTCCAAGCAAAAAAACAATCCATCTTACGAAAAATTCAAGTTAGAGCAAGAATATGACTTGTAACACCATGTTTCCCCCAGTCTGTAAAAATAACTATATTGGCCAAGAACTATGGCAAACTCAAAGATGCGAATGTTTGACTTGACAGACCTTTGTATAAAAGGTCGATGAATGTAAATTATGTTATGAATATGTGTTGCATGACTGCTAGGAGGGGGATGTGATAAAAGAGACCAAGATGGCTAATGAGAGGTGGTGGAAGGGACCTGGAATGGTTGCGTTAACTTCCACTGAGCTAGTACTATACTGGTTTATAGTTGCTCACAAACCAAAGAAACTCTCTGATCCTGGAATGGATTTCCCATCAGATTGGTAGGTGGGGAGGCTCCTCAAGAGTTAATGAGGGGATGGGGGTGAACTGCCCATCCGTAATATCCCTCAGACCTAACCATGGACGACAAAATTCGTGCCACACACATCCTTGCAGACATAAATTGGTAAGAGAGGAAATGTGGTAGGAGAGAGTAGTGCACGCGACGGGGATCGCGAAAGAGATTGGATAAACCCTGGAAACGCAGAGAGTTCTGAATACCAGGAGAAGGAGAGTAACCTTTGTCTTGGATTATTTTCCTGCATCAGGAGAAGGAGAGTAACCTTCGTCCTTGATTTCTGTTGAGCTGGAAGTAGGAGACTGAACCTCAAAGAATCATGGTCTAGCTCGGGGGTGGCTAGTGGTAAATCCGTTTAGATTCACTGAGCCTACGGTTGGGTGGAAACGAGCACCCCTCTCAACAGTTGCATGATTCATGCCTGGTAGATCTGATAAGTGTTTTATACCTTGTATTTCGAACTGAATATCATGAATACATGCTTATGTTTATATGCCCATAATAATTTCTATGTAGAATGATTTCTTGGTGTGTTAGATTGGAAATAAGGGATGCATGTGTATGCTTACATGCCATAAACAGTTTTTGTACAAAGGATTAATGTTGGGGCATGAATTCGCTCCACTGCGAATCTTCTTGTTTGCTTAACTCTTGTAATGTTCTGGGAAGGCTCCTTGAGAGTACTCTTCCCCGAGGATTACCCCATAAACCTTGGAACCGTGCCGAATCTTTACCCAGAGACTCGACTAAGATTCAGGACGATTTCCCAAGAACCGTCTGAAGGTTCATGCGATCCGTGTCTGGAAACCTTATGGAAGGAAGGATAGCTCTCTAAGGTCTTAGAGTCATGGGATTTTGAAGCTCCGAGAAGTTGAATTTCGTGATTCAAGCTCAGAAGGGATAGCGAGCCCAATTATAAAAAGAGAGAATAGCCTGTCATTTGGTAGACGAATGGTCAGAATCCTTTCGGGAATACCCCAGATCTATCGAGACCAATGGATCTAGAGAAGGAGTGTAGGCGTTAACACCTCAACCCTTTCAGCCTTCACATGTAGTGATGGGATCCCAGATCGTATATCCAAGGATTTGACGGAGCCCTATTGACCGTGGATCTTATCCTTTGTATAGATAGGAGAGTAGCATTTCGCTGACTCGTGACTTGGAGTGGTCAAGGGTAGGGCTGCATGAACTCACGATTCACGAGATCACGACGTGATCGTGATCGCTGGATCCAAGGCATGGGAGAACCGTTGGATCAAAACCTTTGTGGTTATCGCCTATCGGGGGTTCGAAACTTAAGAGAGTTTCTTTTCGATTGTAGAAGTTGCGAAGTGCCGAGTGTCGAGGGCTCATGAAAACACGTGACCCATCTTTAAGTGGGGACCGCGTGGTTGATAGGTGACGTAACAACAAGCGCCTAGAGAAAGGTGGGAACGGGTGATAGGTGATGGACACATGTCACCTGGGAAGGAGTCAACCCATCGTTGACTTATCCTATCTCGATAACTCGCGAAGGAGGAGCATGAGGGCTCAACACTCCAACTCACGAAGTCGCGAGATGCGAGTAGCGCTAGTATTTATCCTAGGAAGTGAGTAACCGGTGGTGGACACGTGTCACACTAGGAAAGAGTCAATCCACTGTTGACTTATCGTGGCTCAGGGTTTTACAGGATGAAGAAGTTGCACCTTGATCGCTAAGGCCGCGAAACGCCGAGAGCTGAGGTCTCGTGCAACAGGTGGCGGTGACACAGCTCGTGAACAGAGTATAGCAGGGTTGACGAGTGGCGTGTGCGCGTCACTTTGGTAGAGTCCACACAACATTGACCTCTCGCATCTCAGGGATTCGCAAAGGAGGAGCACAAGAGCTCAACACCTCAACTGGCGAGGTTGCGAGTGGTGCTAGTGTTTGGCCTAGCCTACGGTTACATGTAGAAGGTGCTAGTGAGGAGGGAGCCATACCCGTATAGTATCTCGGGTATCGGTGTTTGGAGAAAGGGGAGTCGAGAGTCTTGATTCCCGACTCGTGAGTTGCGAAAGGCGCTTGTGCTAAGGCCAACTTGTGGTCGTTTGGAGGAGGATAAGGGAAGAGAGGGTGTACGCTAGGCCCCATAGAAGTCTCGAGGATTCTGTTCCTCGAAGAAAAAGACAAAAAATCTAAGTTGTTGTAGTGGGTGTGTGACATGACTAGATGAATCTAATGAAATAAACCCACAATATCAAACATAGAAACATGTTTGATATTCCAACATAGCAACATCTAAGACTGCATTTGTGATCACATCAACAAAACAAGCCAAGAGATGCTCATATGTCAACAAAACAAGGTAGGATATATTTATAGGAACACACTAAACAATTGGGAATGTTGAAACCCTTTCCTCTCAAACTGATTGCAAAGCTATGTAGGTGGAGAATGAGGAGAATTGCTACACACTACCGAGATCTTATTTGAATACCAATTAAATAAAGATCATACATCCCATGGACACAAGTCTATATAGTTCATTAAAATCCACTTCATGGAAAAAAAAAACACTCTAACTTGTTATGTTTCGAAGATAATATCAAAATGTATCATAGTTTTCTATCTTACACTTATTTTTAACTAATACAGTTTTAACTATTACATTATTTCATGGTTGTTTAATTCTTCTTACTAAATGAATCAAATCAAATATTGTGTGATTCTTGGAGACACACTATATCTAATTAATCACATGTCTTTGAGCTTCCATTTTATAGAATCAAGATGTTTCCTAATACATAGATTTTTTTTTTATTTTTCATAAACCAAAACCTAAATTAGAATAATGTTGAGAGGTTTTTCAATTTGTATGTGCGTTATTTACATTTTTATTATGATTTTCTACAAATTTGATCTTTTGGTTGGACAATAGATGATAACATTTTGGTGTCGACAATGGATATTGACATGCACACAAATGATCACCTTCAAATTAGAATAACATTTTTAGAAAAGATTTCAACTAGAGGGAGACCAAAAAAACTCAAAGAAGTACCATAGCTATGACAATGTGTAGGAAAGTAAATAAAAGCTTATTTGTTGAAACTCTATTTCAAGAATGAAATTAGGATTTCAAGCATATAGAATTAGAGATATCAACGAAGTAAACCTTTTGTAGCAAGATCAAAATATAATTTTTAAAATATATTCAACCTGAACCTCGAAGGTCATTGAGTCATGCCATTAGCTTCATAACCTAATTTTGAATTTGGTGAAACACATGGTTAGTTAATATGAAATGATGATCCACAAATAAAAAATTCTCATTAACTAATTCATTCAAATAAAAAAGAAAACTTCTTTTCAACGTAGATATATTTAAAGAATTATTAAAAGTTATAATCCCTCATTGATTTGTTAAAAACACAGTGGTTGTATATTTGTATCTTAAATCTATCTTTCACAAAATGTTAATTGTTCTACCATCTTGTAATTTTAGGACTTGGAATGAGTTCATTCATAATCCATTGTATATTGAGGATGGAGCATTGTCTACAATATTAGCAAAGAATTTCAAATAGAAATAATTGCAACAAGATGGGAAAACTTTTATGTTCAATGAGACATGTAACCTTTTCCCAATAAGTAGAACTCAAAATATAACCACTCAAATCTAATTAATTTAAACAATTATCATTCATATATATATATATGGAATGGAAATTTTTTCATGATTATGATATATAAGCCATAATCAGAGAAATTCTTTCCTTAATCTAGGTCCAAAGAAAATAACCATCTTTTCAAAGATGTACCTCCTTAATCAATTTTGTATGACCATTATTGATATTCATACTTGTGTAAAGTTTATAATATATTTCATCCATTCATGAGTAGGATATTAAATCTCTGCAACTAGGTTTCAATATCCCATGATTCATGTATGGGGTTGATTGCTAGGTGTTGTGCAAACCACATGACCCTTTCTTGGTATCCTTAATGATGACCAACATGTATACTGGATTTTTGGTGGATATTGGTGACAAGTTGAACCCACCTTTTGATCCTAGAATATGACCTACAAATTATTTTGATTGGCTATGTGATCATCTTCCTTAGAYGTAACAAAATGGGTTAATGACCCAAGACCTAGAGGCATCTATAATGAGTGGAATTCTATGCTCGACCCTTTCTTGGTAGCCTTAATTGATGACCAACACATATATTGGGTTTCTTGTGGATATTGGTGTCAAGTTGAGCCCACCTTTTGGCCCTGGAGTATGACCTAAAACCTTTTTTGATTGGATAAGATCTCATCTTCCTTAGACGTAAGGAAATATGTTAATGACCCAAGACCTAGATGCATCTAACAAGAGTGGAACTCTGCGCTTGACCCTTTCTTGGTAATGATGACCAACATGTATACAGGGTTTCTAGTGGATATTGGTGACAAGTTGAACCCACCTTTTGGTCTTGGAGTATGACCTAAAACCTATTTTGATTGGCTAGAGCTCGTCTTCCTCGAACATAAGGAAATAGGTTAACGACCCAAGACCTAGAGGCATCTAGAAAGAGTGGAAGTCTATGCCCTTATGGACCAACAATAGGTTATTTTAGGTGGCAAGGTTTTGTATGCACATGATAATGTTGTTGCACATTGGGGACTTTATATTTTATCAACAAAGGCTAGGTTGATCATCTTGAGTATTGTAGGCATTTTCATGATTTTGGAAGAAAAGGGAAAGCAAATCTAAAAAGATGTTGACATCACAATAATGAAGCCATCAACCAATGAAAAGTCAGAATTTTACCACACCATGACAAAAAAATAGGTTTAGAGAAATTAAAAACCAATGAATAAAATGGGACTCAATCTAAAAGTGCCAAAAGACTAATATATTGAGCCCTCTATCAATCCAACGTGTTGACATCACACATCCTATACGTTTAGCGGCAATAATAACTATGTGAGTGCAAACAATCAATCCAACCTTTAGGGAAAAAAAATATCTCAATGATTGCTTGAGCTCATTTTTAGTCCAATGCATTGTTTGTTTCAAAGACTTTGAAGAAATGAGCTCTAGAACTTGAAAATATGAGAAAAATGAATTTGTAGTTCCGTGTCCTTGGAACCAAAACCAAGGACCAAATTTGTGCCCAAGGCATAAAAACAGGTGAACCTCCTTTCTTTAACAGAGTGAATTTTGAACTGAAATTATTTGTTTATCTCAAAGCCTATTGTAAAAATAATGTTTGTCTCTTTTGCAACAAAACTACCAAGAATAAAATCAATCATGAGGCATAATGGAAGGTTAAACTCCTCCCTTCAATGTTATTATAAATGTTTGCACTTAGCATTTGTAGTAAAAGTCTCTTTTCCCCACCGTGATTGGCTAACTTACAAAATGTCCACATTCAAAGTATCATGAGGCATAATGGAAGGTTAAACTCCTCCCTTCAATGTTATTATAAATGTTTGCACTTAGCATTTGTAGTAAAAGTCTCTTTTCCCCACCGCGATTGGCTAACTTACAAAATGTCCACATTCAAAGTCTGAACCTTATCTTATAAGAGATAGGATATCAAAATTTGTATAGTAGTTTCAACCAAATGTTCAACTATAACATTTTCAGTTATAAGTAATGTATTTTTCTACCACGTGTTACTAATATAAGAATAAAATTATGACAAAGACAAATTGGTTGCACATGAACAATATAGTGTAATTGAAGGAAATGAAAACATTGAGATCAAAGGTAGAAGTGGTATGTTATAAGAAAGTAAAGAGAAATAAGAGATCTATTGAATTTAGGTGAATGTAAAGTCATTCAAGTTTTCACCTATTAAGTTGCACACAACATAAAGCTAACCTCTATTAGAATAAATGTCAAGCACCACATACATTAATATTGTTTGAAGATGTGGTCAAATGTTTTCACATCATGCATGTTACATAAGATCATTTGTAATTCAAGAAATGCCAAGCAATGCATGCACTAATATTGTTTGGAGATGTGATAAAAATAGTTTCACCTAAAGATTTCTAGCTCAACTAAATACTAATTAAAAATTTGGAAAATAAAGTGAAAGTAAGGGTCTTTTGAAGCACTTGAGGTGTGAAAAATTGATTTGGGCATTATTCTATGTAGGGAGGGCTAGGAAAATTTCTAGCTAAACTAAATACCAATTGCAAATTTGGAAAATAAAATAAAAGTAGGGATGTTTTGAAGCACTTAAGGTGTGAATAAATTTGGACATTATGCTATGTTTTATTGTAGGGAGGGCTAGAAAGAGTGATGGACACATTCAATTTACAAACTTATTGGTTAAAGTTGTATAAATAAACAAAAAATTAAAACGAATAAAATAATAATAATAATAATAATAATAATAATAATAATAATAATAATAATAATAATAATAATGCCATTTAAGTTGGTTTAATAATTTAAAATTAAACATGCAGATATATAATTATGATATGAACAAAAAAATGAAATAACACCATTTCAAATTCATCTTAAACTCAAATCCATCAAGTTTTAAGAGGGATCACATTTTTTGAAATACAAACTCAAATTTTTAGATCTACATTTTCAGGGATTTGAACTCTTTTAATGCTTAATTAATAAAGAATTAAGATAAAATTATACTAGCCATAAATAATAGTCATCTTCTTGATGTATAAAATAAAATCATATATATGCCAAATTTAAATTTATCAATGTCGTTAACATGACAAAGTGTTTGGTTACTAACTTACTACATTGTTTAAGTTACTAATATCGTATAGACAAAAAGCCCTTTCATTTTGGTAACTTGAATAGTTGACAACTAAATTTTGAATGTATTGATCTCTATTTAATTTAGAGAGATTCAACTCAAATAAGATTCCAAGATTCCAAGTTTCTAGAATGAATACATAGTGAAAAATAGATCATGCAAGATTGGCTCTGTATCGATGAAACCTTCGAAATTATAAAGAATCTTTGACAAAAGAGATAGACATAGGTGTCTAAAATCACAAATTCTAAACATGAATGATCGAGAGTTGACATTTTCAAAATATTTTCCTCTTTTATTTTAATTAATGTAATTTATTGTGGATTCGCTCAAAAAAGTTTCCTTGATACTCTTGGATAGAACAACTCTTAGAACAACTCGTGTCTTTAAGAATTTGTTTTAATTTTCGAAGTTTCAATATGCTTCTTATAAAAGTTTTGCAGGACCAAATATGTTTTAGAAACAATAGACTACTTTCTGGCTAAGATCAACTCTGATTCAAGATCTGGTTGAGATGAAAATAAGGACATGCATGGTGCATTTGATATTTGTGGAAATAAAAAACAGAAGTGGTATCTCCCAAAGTTAAAATGTTGGGGATAAAACTAGAATATATATATATATATATACATACACACGAATACCTAAAAAGTTAATCCAATTGATAAACCAGGTGGTGGGTTCTCTTATTTAGAATGTTGTGTAGCCATAATTCTAAACCCATATCAACTTAGCGAAGTTGGGTGCAGTTATAGAAGATTGGGAAAAGCTACAAGGTGTAGCAAAGGTAACATTTTGAATAAGAAATTACAGTAAAGGGAAAGATGTAGAGTCTACAAGGGATTATATTACCCAGTGCAGGCCCAGGGATAATATAAAGGAGATTAGATTCAAAAGCATAAAAAAAAAGGAGATGCAAACGAGCACAAGAGAAATTATTATTTTTTCATGTTGAACTCTGGATTATATAGTGATGAACAACAGCTTTCCTTGTGATAGAATGACAGTGCTAAAAAAAGAAGGTTGTTTAACAATTCCTAAACTTTAAGGTAAAAGAAGGTGATAGTGTTCTTTATTTTGTAGTTATAATGGTTCATAGTTCGGATGGCTGGGTAGCATGTTGTTATCCCCCCACCCAAATTCAATTCACTCAAAATGGACATGTTGGCCCGCCAATGGGTTTCAACGATATTGGAAATGGTAATACTGTAGGCAGCATTAAATCTAGTAGTCCAGGGTCAAGAAAAAAAATAAATGAACAAGAATCTAATTACTAATTTGAAATTTAAACACTGAAATAAAAAAACTGTTTGAACTCTGATTATTGAGATAGAACACAAGTAAGACTATACTACTGATAATATGATATCTGAAGATGATCAAACTAAGGGCTAACTAGCTGGCTAACCAAACCTCAAATGGCACATAATATAGTTCACAACTAACCTTTATTAGGCCTCCTAACACACTAGCTGTAACAAGTAACCCCTTGTTACTTTTTACACCAAACCAACTAATACAAGTGCAAGGCAACTCAGTACCCCTTTGCATTTAATTGAAAACACTCTATTAAACCTCTCCCTGAGATACATAATATTATCTAGCTAATACACATGCCTCATCCTTTTACAGGCAATGTTGGCATATGCCTCATCCTTTGAGCCTCTCTGTACAAAGGCCAATGGTACAACAATAATTTTTAATCAATGTCAAAAGCTCTATGCCCTTTTCTAGAGATGAAGACAAGAAACGAGATACTCATAAAACCAAGAAAATAAAAGTTGATCAATAACTAGTGTTCATACCATAGTTACCATGCTGAATCACATGCCAGCCTGTTGCAAAATGATCTTGGGATTGTGACATCTTTGTACAAAACAAGGAAAAACATGATACTACTTAGATATAGCCAGATGAAGCCCAGAAAGACTTTCATTTCCAAAATAGTAAGGTTGCTGATAAGTCTGAGCCCTATAGCCACAACAGGTATGACTATATATCCTTATAGTCTGAAATCAACCGAATTAAAAAGAAATGAATTGAAACAAAAATCAAAATTTAGAAACATGAATAAACTTTTCATTGTCATACATCAGGGTGTGTGACAATGCACTCTCATTTGTGTCTAGCTGTGCCATTGCTCTTCTTCCCTTTGTGCTTTTTCGTTCTTTGAGACATATATTCAGCATTCTCAGATTCAATTTTATTCCTCTTGCCGATGGAGTTAGTTGAATGAACCTCCTGACTGCTTTGCTGCTTCCCTTGAATCTTCTCAGATCCATGTTCTTTATCTTGATAAACATTTCCTGTCTCCTTTTTCAAGTGCCCTTGTTGCACCCGCAAAGGATCCTGTCGAGGCTGGTTATGAGACTGTTGGGCATGATCCTCCACATCTGTCTTTTCTGAGTCCTTTTCAAGACCAGATGCATCATCGACATTAAACTTTTCTGGACTTTCAGCCGATTGAGATTCCGTTCCTCCCAGTAGTTGATGATTCGATGCCATTTTCTCAGTTGGTATCTTAGATTCAGACTTGCTCGCATGGGATTCTCCAGTAGGTTGTTCGGAATCATTACTTTCATTAAGTTCGACAAGGGATAAAGCAAGGCCTGAAATGGGATTCCAATGGATCAGTGGCATGATTCACAACAAATAGTAATGTTGAGAGCATGATTCACAACAAATAGTAATAGTGGCATGATTCACAATAAAGGATATTACAAATGATATAGGGATAACAAAGAAGAATGGAAATACATAGTTTTCTATGCACAGCAACTCACAATAATGGGGGTCAATTGCCCAAATCGCTTCAAATGCAGCCTTGTTCGCAGCCTCTTTCAGATTATTTGCAGGAGCTCCAGTGTAGGAAACCCCATCAATCTCCACAGTTGCCGTGACAGACTTTATAAAATGATACGTAGGAGGAGGAAGATTCTTCATTGAAGAAAGCTCCGCAAGGACACATTTAGGCCGTTTTCTCTCCTGCTTCGTTGTCAGCAAATAAATTAAGGAAGTTTACAGAACACCCCACCATATTCAATCAAAATCACTAAAATTGTTAAAATCCACCACATTCAATGAAAATCACTAAAATTGTTAACCAGCCCAACACAATCCTAAAACAGAGAAAGAAAAAAGAGACGCGAAATCCAACCAATATATATTTTTAAAAAGCAGCATATAAAAATGATTTTGAGCATCTGGGTAGAAGTGAAACTTACTTTAAACTTAAACCCATGCCTTTGGAAATCTTCTACAGCTTCCTTAGCTGCAGCATTCTCTGCTTCCTTCTTGTGGCTGAAACCAGGAGGGGATTCATATTTTGTCCCATTGATGGTTGTAGAGCTCTTGAATTGCGGAAAATGGTCTGTGCCATCATTTACAGTGTGGTAGACTGGCAATGGCAAAGACTTCTTCTGTGCATATTCTTGTAATTTGTTCTTAAACATTTGGGCAATGAAATGACACGACAAGACAAACCAAATAAGTGATGTTTCCCTGCTCTGACAATAGGTCTCCTGCACTACAACAACTAACTACTGTTTCCCAAATTATTGTCCTAATTTGTCTCCAGTGCTGAACTTATATAGCTCCCTCCATTACCACGCCGGATATTAACGTTTTACTGGTTTTAGCCATGTGTAACGCCTCTGGAAATGCTCCGGTTAAGGCTTTAGTGGGGGAAGTAACAAATCTTTACCCGCACCAACAGAATTCACATAAAACGCACAAAGAATTGAGAGAACGCATACAATTAGATGTTTCTTTAGGAATCGGTGCAGTACAATATGAATTGAATACTGATGGAGAGATTAGGAGGCCAGAGGCTTGCTAAAAAAACATGAAAGGATGCCTTGGTTTGATATTTCATTATTTCAAATTCTCGTTGCTTCCTCTTTGCAACATTGCTTCTAGATGACTCTGTGATTCTTTCTCCATTACACGCTTAGAGATCCACAAACGTAAACGTTATTATTCTTGTGCTGAGAGATCCACTCCGTTATTATTTTTGTGTTTCGAGGAGTTTTTGTGGATCAATCATGGCGAAGGATCAAATTCCTTAAAATGTTTTTTATATGATTTTAATAGAAAGGAATTAAAACTTACAAATTCTAATTTTTTTTATATGATTTTAATAGAAAGGAATTAAAACTTACATGAAATGAAATGAAAAGTGAAGTTTACACCTTAATAAATTTGGGTTTAAAATGTATTCACAAAGATATTATGTCACTTAATATTAGATAGAGGTGATCCTGTTAAATTGTTAATAATTCTCTTTACAAGCTTAATAATTCTCACTACAAGCTTAAAGATTCAAACCATTAACATTAATATTGTTGTGCTAAGAGAGGAGTTTTTGTGCACCATGTAATGTCATGCCAATAAATGTTGGGCATGATTGTGTAAAATTTTGAACACCTGACTTGAGTCACACCAACCTTTATCATGATTGGATTTTTTGGTGTCTCCTTTTGATCTACATCAATATGTAATATTAAATAATGCTTGTAGATGTTGACAAATTGCAAAACTCATTATTCATTTTTTCCATAGTTGTAGACTATCAAATGGAGAAATCCCTAGTAGGCGAGTTTCGTTCTCAACATTTCAAACCCTAATGCAACTCCATCATCAAGAGAGGGTTTGAAACATTGAGAATGAAACTCACCTAGCATAGATTGCAAGTTGTCAACGTTAACCATGATACCTTATCCATCGATGGGCCTTGACATCGACGCCAACTACAATGCCTTACCATCAATAGCAAGTGATTATGTCATTGATGTCAACTAAAAACATTCTTCAACATCAATGAACTTGAGGACTAAAGTGTTGTCAACATCGACCAGAAGCACCCATCAATGTTGATGACCTTAGAGAGAAAAGTGTTGTTAGCATTGACCATAGTGCCACTTTATTGACAACACCAGTGAATAATTATCAATGTCAACCTTGATAAGTCATTGAGGTTAACCAAACAAAGACCATCACAGACAACTATGACAAATACTCATCATTAATCACTAGTTATCGATCATTTTTTTTAACTACCTATGGAATTGAGTACGACTACTTATGATGTATTACATTGATTATCAATTGGCACTATATAGTTGGAGATTGTGAGACATTATACATATTTTAGGAATAATAAGATGGATGTTATGATTTGATATCATTTTTCTCTTCTCTCTTACGACTACTTATGATGTATTACACATATTATATAAAGTCATTATCAATTGACAATATACCATTGAAGATTGAGAGACATTATACATATTTTAGGAATAATAAGATGGATGCTATGATTTGCTATCATTTGTCTCTTCTCTCTCTTTTATGTATTTTTTTCTTCTCTCTTGTTTATTTATTTTTTAAATATTTAATTGCAACTAGTAATTATGTGATTCTTGTAATTGTTTTCTATAATATGACATCAATTTTACTTTTGGTTGTAAAAAATACGACCTTCAATGAAAATCTTAAATGATGAATAAGAAATACATGGCGAGTTAAAGAGATAAAGGAGTGGTGGAATGAAAATCTTGAAAATTATATAAAAAATTATGCAAGTAGAAACAACTTGGCCCTTGAATAGCCTAGAGAAAGATTCTTTATAGAGACTCATTAAATTTCCTAGAATCAATCCCTAAATAGATCACAAATTTACTAAATACTCTAGAAATGAATGAGAATATACAAAGAAGACAATTTTGTGTCATTTTGATAAATTATGGAAGAAAAAAATTGTATGAGTGATTGGAGAAGGTGCTAAACGATTTTTGTGAAGATCAAGTAGTGGAAGAAAAAATTTTAGTAGACAATGTAAAATACAAATTTTACATAGATCAACACGAAGGGTTCTTCTATATAGTCCCCACATTGCTATACAATTTTTTGATAGAAAAGGGAATTGGCTAAATCATTGAAAAACACCCTCCATTGATGAATCAATATTGAGAAGAGTAGTTGAAAGGCTCACAAAACCCTTTTCAATTTATAAAGATCTAGAAACAAAGATTTGAAGAGTTATCTGCATACAAATGATTGCATATACATGTTTATCTGCATACAACTGATTGCTTATACTTATTTGTTTGCATACAACTAAGAGCATATGCCTATAGACCCATTGGTAAATTCTCAAAGTAGGTTAGGGTTGATGATGGGTGGGTACTTTCCCTAAAGGGAAGATGTGGAAGGATTGTAATCATGAATATAAAAAAAAATCACACTACAAAAGATACTCGAGAGAGGTCATGTAAAAGGATAGACAAGAGAGTTTGATGATGGATAAAGACTATCCATTGAAGAAATATTCCAAGAAATATATTGGAGATTGTTCGAGATAATATTAAGTAGATCCTAACATTTAGAAAATTGAAAAGAGAAAAGTGAGCACTTAAGAAAATGGAGAATAAAGAAGCCCTGGGGAAGTCAACTACACAATAGAACATAGGGAGTCCATTGGAAAAGGAACATTTAGATGAAAACCAATTGAGTGCATCAACATCATATGTGGAAAATAAATTGATGGGGGAGAGGAAGTTTCATTGATTGTTCTTATCAAGGGACTTGATAAGTGTTAGGGTCCTAACATCCCTAACCCATCATGCAGGTAGAATAATATATTTTCCATGTAATAAAGGCCGACATTAGTTAATAATCCCTATTTTATAAATGTGAACAAGTCAATGTAAGAAGACCTAATAGAAGTTTCCACTTCTAGAAAGATCTTCCTCTAGAATGTTCTTTAGAAGATATAATTAGTACAAATAAGAGTAGGAGGCATGCTAAATCTTTGTCTTGAGAATTATTATAATAGAGTGCTCGTCTACTAGAGGTTTTCCCCTCGAAGAGGCAAGTGAACATTGCTTTCTATCAATAAAGTTATAATTTTTGGTATTGTGGTTCTTTGCATTTTGTTGTCCCGCTGGTATTTTCTGCAGTATTTATGTTTTTTTCTTGTTATAATAGATCTAGTACCTAACAAGTGGTATCAGAGAACTTTCCCATACATAAACTATGGGAATTTTTTTCAAGGTAGAGACGTGTACTACCAACGTCTTTAAAGCATAGAGATCTTTCGTTCAGTGGCTAAAAATATAGTGGGGAAGACTACACGTAGGAAATACAAACGGTTTCATGGGGTTGTCTAGAAACCAATGTTTTACCTTGTTGAAAACATCTGTAACACCTATTGGTAACCTTTGAGTGGTACCACATCAAACCAAATTTGTACACAACCATCACTCCCACGTATTGCCAGGTATATTGGGAGTCCCCTAGGTCTCCTAAAACCAACCCTAGATCATTCGATCGACTGCCTGACTTCTATAGTGACACAAGGAACACCACTCTGAAAGATACTTTTTGGTACTTGGGTGATCGGGTAGTACGGATAAGGGTACGGTCGAGCCTCCTTAGTTGGTGCCCCGAGATATTTGGACGAGTACTATTGTTCGACCCCATACATATATCATAGAGCTACAACACAGTGAAAAACCTTGTTCAATAAAGCATATGACTTGAGTGGAATGTTTAGTAAAGTATATGACTCAGAAAATAAGCATATTGACAAGTGGAACAAGCTATTAACATGAAGGCAAGTTGTGAGAGACACAACAAGACAGGGGGAGAGAAACCGTCATAAGGTGTTATACTGTCAAGAGGATATTTCTGAATGATTGTGTCATTGATGCAGCTCAATAAAGACATGAAAAACCATGAAGATTTGAAGTCAAGTGATGAATGAACTTTGGCATGAATTCTTTTAATATATGTTAGTGTATTACACCAAAAAGTACCAATGGAAAAGAATCCATGGAAGAGAGGAAATGAAGCATATACAAGGAGCTCCATATTGATCTACACAACACTTTCCAAAGAATACAAGGGGAGAGAAATCATCAGGGGGAGTTACCCTTTGTCATTGATGTCAAAGGGGGAGAGAAAGAACAAAAGCAAGAGAGAAAGTTCAGAAGCATGAAGACAAGGGGAACAATTGATCTAGAAATCCTTAGACACCACTTATTCTTTACATACATACATGTAGCATATAACTTGATTTAGAATAATTTATTGATCGTATTAAGGTGATTTGCAGAATTTTGATGATGTGCTTTTTACCCAAAAGAACTCATGAAATGATGATTAGTTTGTTGAATGATGAGATGACACAACATAAAATAAAAGAACTCAATTTACATATAGATATGAGATATATCACTTCATCATCAAAGTCCCTTTAGATAGCATAATTGTTCTCCATCATCTCAAAAGACCAAATTACATTACAATATAGGCTCACAAAAGCCAATTTAATGGACTCTCTTTAATTCCATTACTCGAAATAAGAAAATAAGTTCACCATTGAAATCCTTGCAAAATTTTGAGAAATTTGACTATAAAGTCGACCAAATTCCGATCTGGCTCAATTTCACCCTCTTCAACACACAAAACAATGCACTGAATGCTCATTAATGGAAAATTGAGATAAGACTTTTAAAAATGATCTCAAATCCATGATCCTTGCAAAAAATCATGAAAAATGAGTATAAAGTTGCCTATATTTGGACAATATACCTCATGGAACACTTTACGAGACAACCATACTTGGCCTCTTCATTTGCATGCAAATCGAGACATCTGGATGATTGTGAAATTCATGTCTTGCATTGAAAAATGTGCCACCTCAGGATCCGTGTAGACTTGGGAATGCGTGAAGTGTTGGGATTCGTGCCCATATATAGGTTGCGGGCCTCCAACCTCCATCCACACATTTTGGCAACTTAAAACTAAATATAGTGGCATCCTGAAATAAGTGGGAATATTGACCTAATGGTTAAGGCATGGAGTTTATATATGGTAATTCGGGGTTTAAGCCCTACTGACTACCATATATTCACATGTTTTGTTGATATATATATATATATATATATATATATATATATATATAGTTTTAAACCACATGCGATGGCATATTTCCTTTAGCCGTTAGAGGAATGCAGTGTTGGTTACATGGTATAGTATACAAACCAAGGGCCAAGGGTTGAGGGCTTAGGCCCTCGACCCTTTTTTCGCCCATTCAAATTCTATTACAAATTTAAATATAATTTGCACCATTCATATGTTAATTCACATTGTATGGCGCGTTGGTAGTGGGGGCTATGTTAATTATTTGGGAGGTTATGGAGGTCGCAGGTTCGACCCTCGTTGACTCCATAATTTTACATAACCATACAAATATAGGTGTAACACACCCGACCCCTAAATACTCTTTTAAGGGATGGGGAATCATAATTTTGTTTTCCTTAACTATCTCAAATCCTAATTTCGGGATCTTCGTCGACTTCTTCTCATCAAGAGATTTCCAACCACTCTTGCCATGCTGCAACCCGAGCTCTAGTTCGGAAGTTATTCCCTTCTGAAGTTATGTGATCCTCATTGGTGAAAGGAAATGTGGCGCCCACATGGATCCACCTCACACGTATCATCCCCAAGTTTCTACATCCACGGTGGAAGTCCATCCACCGTTCGATCCCATGGCGTGGCTTGTTCCTCATTGAACACTTAATCAAGGGGAGAGTTTGACGTTCGACACTTTGGTGTTGAACACCTCTTTTCCATTCTATGCGCAAATCCTTCGAAGTCTCGAAGTCCCAGAATTTTGAAGGGTCGCGACTTACACGTGGTGACACGGTATATGTAGAGATAGGTATAGGTGGGTCCAACCCTTCAATGGATTTAGTCTCAATGTTCCATCCTCCCATTCTTCTCGAATTCCTGAACTCCCAAAGTCTCAAGCACTCCACCAACCTTCGGTCAAACATACATGTGCCAGGGGGATGCCACGTGACATAGGCCAGGGGTGACATGTATCCTCATTAGGAGGTGACACATGTTGCATTCTAATGGAATTTAGGGTCTTGAGAAGCACAAATTAGGGTGACGTCAATCCAGGACTGGAAGCCTTTGGGGGTTCCTAGCTTCACCTACTTTCCAAACCTCCCGGATCTCTGAAGTTCGAAGTTCTTGCCAGTTGTCTCCCAATACCCCTTAGATCCCACGATCAAGGCGTGTTCATGTAGATCCATGAATATATGGCTCACAATAATTCGTAACTTTGGCGTTTGGGGGTTTCTACTCGCTCCCCACTCCTTTCCTCCCGGAGTAGGACTTCGATGAAGTGTTTGTACATAGGTTCTTCTTCTTGGTTGATCGAATGGTTGAGGGGGATCCTGAAGGATTCTTTGATCAATGATCCTCATTACTTTTCCACTGCAACATTCAGAAGTTTTGGTGTGTATTTTCCAACTTCCTCCCAGAGTTCCGAACTCTAAACCATGTCTGATCTATCGCCATGCGCACCTAGCATCCACAACCAGGATTTAATCCGGCTTGTCGAGCTTCGGGGAAACTTGTGCGCTCTTGTATTTACACTTCGATACCGTCGGATAACCAGACTTCCTAATAGTCATTGGTCTATGGACACGTGTCCCTCTACTCTTAATGACCCAGATTGTCTTCGTGACTCCGACATTCGGGAATTTTGGCATTATACCACCTCTGTTCTCCCAAAGTGGGACTTCATCGAAGTACTTATAGATACCTCTTCACTAAGTTCGATCTAATGTCTTAGAGTGATTCCCAATGGATTCCCAGATCCACGACCCTCATCAATTCACAAATCTTGCCTTCGTCTGTTTTGAGGGTTGTGAAGTCATTTGTCCTGACGCTCCGAATTCCGAGAGTTCCGAAGCCATGATAACTTCCCTCCTTTTATATTAGCAAGGGGTTTCCAATGTTGGGTCATATGGAACCTTGTCGAATTTCAGGGGCTACACTAAGCCTTTAGCCAAGATTTGATTAAGGAAGGGGTATGAACTCGTGGTCTCTTGGACGTCTAGGTTGAAGGGTGTACCTTTCAGTCACTGGACCTAAGTTCTAATTCAGGGACAAGGTAATCTTGAGAAATCAACGAGATTGTGGCAGTCCCATAAAGTCGGCTCCAACTTTAGAACTATGAGGTAACTACCTGGGGAAAACACCTCAAGGGTTTTTTCGACCACCAATATTATTTCCTTACAATCATTCAAACACAATATTTTATAGAAGGATAATAAACACCATTATCATCAATTTCACGCAAGGCACAAATTATCACATTTACATATAATCAAATCATGCATTTCAATTCTAGTATATAGGGCATAAAAATACTTATCTATTACAATCAATCACCAACCGACTGACTGTGGGTGTTCGCCTCTCCACCTAACTATAGTCTCATAGGCATTCATTCTTAGCACTCTGGCCACCCCCATGCCAAACCATGATATCACTAGGGAAACTTTGTAGTTTCTCAGAGGTTCTTTCTCTGTCACGGTCTCTAGGAGGTTTATCATATGCTCCCTCAACATCAAGCTCACGACCTTTTTCTCAGGTCATTTTTTCTACGAATTCTCAGAGATCTTTTCTCATGTTCTCTATGGTAACCAGAACATCTTATCAAGCGTTCAGTTCTCCCTCTCAGATGGAGAGCCTCATGCACTCTTCCTCTCTCCTGTGTCTTCTCTTCTTATCTCTCTTTGCATGTATCCGTTCACTCCTTTCTCTTCTTCAGGAAAGTTCTGGACCTGTCATGTTCCTTTTGTCAAAAGGAAACTCGGGTCATTCTGGGATTGCAGGAAAAACTTCCCTTTGTGGTACTTTGGGCTGAGAGTTTTATGTCTCCCCAGCAAGGCCCTCCATGCTTCCATTCATGGGGGTAGTTGATTGTTCAACCATCAGTCCATCTTTCCTTAATTGCTTCCTCCTTGGAATATGGATGAGGCTTATTATCTCAGCAAAGATAATTTGGTTCATTTGGACTAATGAACCCTCTCTACAGTTTCCTCACTCTTTCCTCTAGTGATATCATGGCCAATACTTTGAGGCTTCACCCCCACAGTCAGTTATTGGCAATATAAACAAGAATACATTTTCATTGTCCACATGCCATAACATGGTGATCATAATTAATGATTAGGTACAAGCTGGGGAAACGGGGGTTTTACAATCCCCTCCTCCTTAAAAAGGAACATCATCCTCGGTGTTCTTAGTAACACCTGTCATGCCTTTGTCATTCAACTACTTTAGAAATCTTGATCCTCTTTCTTGGTCAGGTCCTTTCCATATTCTTGGCCTTCATCACCCGCCTTCAATAATATTGGACAACAAGCATATAAATCACAATTTCATGTGAAAACATTTTACTATTGTTCAAAATTCAAGAGGAAAATTTTCATAATGTAGCACAATACTTATCTGTGTAGTTTGCGGATTTTCATCCACATGGCTCTCTTATTATTTGGGCTCACTATTTTTCTTGAACACACCCATTGTATGCATGATCCTAATCGATAGTTTATAAGAGTTATCAAAGTATCCTTTTCCTTGTGGTCACTCACCCTCCAGGCCCAGGCTCAGGCATCCCCTTCTCTACTATACAGTTCCTCAAGCGATCCATCTTTTATTTTCAAGGATTTCTCGCACAAGAATAATTATAAATACTTCATTGAGCCTTACAGTCAAGGTGTCCCTTAGACTTGCTCTATCGAGGCATCCCTCTGGCTTGTGTTATCATAACAAAACATGTTCTAGGGAAATCATGGCTTACCAAAAGGTTCTCATGTCTCAACAATAGCCTTTTTCATGCTTTCCATATTGACAACCTTCACTTGTCCTCCCCAGACAGATCTTTTTCATCTCACCTGTATCACAGGTATACAAAATTATGAGATATTATCATCAATTTCAAATTCAGAATTTTCTTACAAATCTATCACCCATAGATTTCCAAATTCCACATTTTGTTTTTCAGATCTATTCCACACATGAACCAGATTCACAAGTATGGGATTTTTATTCCCATAGTAGTCTGGCTCAGTAGGCAATTTGTCTTCCTTATGGCTTACAATACTGCCATATCCAAGACCCTTTATTCATGTAACTTCAACATTCCTCAGCCAAACAAATTGTTATTTTTCATGCACTTTATATTTTCAAAAATCTGCATACTAACAGTCCAAGTTATTTTCATCTATTCAAGGATACAAAGCAAAAGGAAATATCATTATTTATGTATGCATCCTTTCAACATACTGAAATGCAATTCAAATATCAATTATCTTTAATAAATGTGCCAATATTCATGGCCACATTCACACCCAATGCACCCTTGCATTGATTTCAAGTTTTCCACACTTTACGACAAGAACTTTGCCATGGTGTGCTGGAGCTTAACCAACCTCTTCACCATAGGGCTTATTCATTCTCGTTCATTATTGCAGCAAGATTGTACTTCCTACTACATGTTTATCATGATCCCAAATCAACACATATGAAACTATAAGTTTCTCTTGAATTCACCCAAGCATTCTTCCTTCATTAGTAACCAGGGTGCCAACACTCATGGCCACCCAAATTTGATTTTATTTAACACCTATACAATGTAAGTAAAATATTGGAAGGTCCTCCTTCCTCAATGGAAAATCCATTGTCTTTCCTTTATGCAAACATGCATTTTCTCGAAGAAATTCCATGCAATGTGCTAACTATGAGCACCTTTATTCCCAATCTCCCTGGATTGGTCATTGTACCTATGGTACTCTTTACTCATGCATTCTCTTGCAAGGATTATAACTCATCCTTGACTAGCATAGAATTCCTCTCTCTATTGTTCAGATTCTTCTTTCCTAAATCTTACCCTGTTTCGATAGCAATAGCATACAACAACCACTCACAATTATTTGCATATCTTTAAGTTAATGAAATATTTTCAGAAGGGATTCTTACCAAATTCCTTCATGCCTTATGCCACATAGGTATGGACATTTTTATACCTGCTTTGGCTGCTAGCACCCTATATAATATTACCCTATCAGTGGTGCTCTATGGGGACTTTTAAAGTCCCTTCAACAATGTTTTAACGACAACCTTCTCATAGTTGTCCTCTGCTTGAGGTTGTCATTGGAAACTGTCTTTCTCAATAGCTCCAATTTATTTCTACACATGACATACACCACAAATATATTATTCGTCATGTAGATAAAAAATGCTTGTATCATAGCCTTCAAATCAATAAAACATTTTTCAAATATGTCCTAGCATATCTTTATGCACTTCATCGTATTATCTTTAATGTTTACATGAATGAAACAAAAACAATTCTCAATTGTTTCTACAATCATACAATCATCATCACTATGATGTCAAAACATTTCTTTTATTAGTAAATCAATCTCTCGTACTAGAAAAATACAATATCCAACAAGGAAGGGGTCAAGGAACTCTTCCCTCGTTCCACTCCTTCTACACAGCCTTTGACTTTCAGTCCAACTAAGTTAATTTCCAAGGCCACAATTCCTTTACTTATCACAGCTTAACCAAGCCCATTCATTTAAATATGCTTATTTATTTAATCATACTCAGGGGTTTATTTTCCTTTTACCAATTGTACTGGTTTCCACAACTGTTATTTTCCTCAAGTAGCCTCGATTAGGCTCACCCTAACCTTTTGGATACATCAACATGCTTTAATAGAATTTTTTTTTTTCATAATGAATCATGAACCTAGACATTCTACACATTACCATTCAGTTATCAGAATGGTCTACATTTTTTTGTTAGTCTTCCATTCATTCATGATGTTTCAAAAAGAAATCCAGGATTCTTATATATATATATATATATATATATATATATATATATATATAAAAGCCTATAGCCCACTATTCAATTTTCAATAGTCATTAAGGTTGTGACTTTGTTCTCTTGACAAATTCTTCACACAGTTCCTCCACATGGAATTCTCTCAGCATGCAACTTACTTATTGCATATCCTTCACTATCTGTGATAACCTCAACCTTGAGTTAGCTTCAGTCGTTTACCAAATATTCCATAAGGAATATAAACATGCATCTGTGTTATGCCTCTTATATATATATATATATATATATATATATATATATATATAAGCCTATAGCCCACTATTCAATTTTCAATAGTCATTAAGGTTGTGACTTTGTTCTCTTGACAAATTCTTCACACAGTTCCTCCACATGGAATTCCCTCAGCATGCAACTTCCTTATTGCATATCCTTCACTATCTGTGATAACCTCAACCTTGAGCTAGCTTCAGTCGTTTACCAAATATTCCATAAGGAATATAAACATGCATCTGTGTTATGCCTCCAAATTATTTGTCCACACATATTCCTTGTTTTGTTAACTTACATCTATTATGCACTTAACCACATGCATAATCATAAGTCTATGTGTATCTACCATAGGTATATTTTGCAACTCACATACATCTTTTCATTAAAATCATTTAAGTCATGATTGTTCACAATCATATACATGTGGTCTTCAAAATCGTATTCATGTTGTCTTTTATCATGACAATAGAGTGTCCTTGCTCATTTACTCTTTCATCTACTTATACTAGCTTTTCCTAAGAGAATGAAACTCATTCCCCTCAAGCTATTATTCAAAAAAAACTTTCATGAATCTTTCAAAATAGAGTCAACCATGCATCCATGGTATTCATTCAATCTGGGCAAGTACAATTCTTACCTTACATTTCACTCTTACATCATACATGTGCATAATTTTCATGTTTAACATCATTCATTCATATCTATTCGGTCTTAATATCAATCCTTATATCTAGCAACCTTACGATGCATCAAATTCATGCACTCAATCATATACAAACATAGCTAAACATTCATCATGAAAGATAATTGCTTGTACCCCTTTCCATGTCCTTCATGGACATACCAAACTTCTAGATCCTTCTCCCAAGGATCTTAATTCCATTCTCATGACAAGTTCCATAGAGATACTCAACATTGAGCTTCCCTCTCGGTTAAGAACTTGCAGGCATTCACATAATATCCACATGGCAGTTTAATAGACATAGTCATAACTATGTTTCCCTTTCTATACGATAACAACTAGAAAGAAAAAAAATATTGCCTCAACTTCCATAAAAACATTTTCCAACTCATAAATATAGTCTAGGAAATTATAACCATGCCCAAGGTAACAAAAAAACCAATCTATCTTCCAACTAGTCTTGATCAGCAAACCTTTCGATCAAGGAAATCCTTTTCTAGATTCCCCTCACTACGGTTCAAACCATATCTATATGGCTACCATCCACCACTGGATGTTAATCTGACCCATTAGGCATCTAGAGGTGCCCCAATACTTCCTTTACCACATTCAGGATCAATCATTTAGTTAACCATTTTACCTCATTTATAATAAATGTTAATGTCTAATAACATTTGGACTATTTCCTTAAATCCCAAATACAATTTTGAAGTATGCTACATACTAAGTATTTTAATACACAACTCCAAAGTATCTTTAGACCATAATTAGTCTTAACTGTTACACCTAGAACTCTTTTGTCTATTCAACAACATCCAGGGAGGGAGGTCACTCTCCTCCTCTCACAGGAATTCCAACAGATTAGTTTCCTATCCACCAAGCAAGGGAGGATGTTTTGATTTCTCACTCAATCACTCTATATTTATATAGATTTTTTTATCATCTTTATTAGAAAAAACCCTACCCAACAATTTCTATTCCCATAAAAAAAATATGTTTCTTTGTTCCCTTCGAAACCTGAGAATTACACATGCTCTCCCTTTTTAGAGAATGGTAACCAGAATCATTCCTCTTGCATAGACACATCCTGAAGTTATTAGGGATACACACTCCCCTAGCACAACCATGATATTTTGAACTCACTCTTGTCAGTTCACTCCTACCTTCTTGAAGGTTGTTCTCAATCTATAGGATTCCTTTTTACTGGCTTACTGGGTTATTCCAAAAACAATTTTCATTCATTACAGGTCAAGTAAATTGATCTCACCACTTCCATCGATCCTCTGATCATGAGGGATCATACACATATACAATTTTTAATCCTTCATTAAATCAATAATTATTTCTACTATGGATCCTTTCAATCCATTCACATCCAAGTCTTGCTATTAGTGCCTATCAACATAATCCCACTCCTGTAGGATTGGCTATCATTTCCCAAAATAAATGATAGGCTTACTTTTCCACATACTAGCATGATTCAATATCATTGGGTATGATACAACCTACATTTTAATCTGCATTCTTCTACTCAAGGAACTTATGTAGATAATTTTCATTCAGCAACAATATTCTCAACATGCTCATCTTAGCCTTGGTAACCTAATATTATGACTGTACAACATCATGTACAATTGCAAAGTGAAGTCAACTTCTTTATTTGGAAACATTAGCAACATACAATGCATATTTCCAAAACATATATCAATAGTAGAAGGCTTCATTCCTTTCTTCAGTAGATGTTTAACTAAGCCTCTTAGGAATGGGAAAGATAGGGTGTCACCCATAAAGGTTCTCTAATACTATTTTTATATGACTCGTGCATGAGCCCAAGCAGGCCAAGTGTTGTTTCCATGCTCTGATACTAATTTGTAACACACTCAACCCCTAAATAATCTTTTAAGGGATGGGGAATCATAATTTTGTTTTCCTTAACCATCTCAAATCTTAATTCTGGGATCTCCATCGACTTCTGCTCATCAAGAGATTTCCAACCACAGTCGCCATGCTCCAACCCAAGATCTGGTTCATAAGTTATTCCCTTCTGAAGTTATGCGAGCCTCATTGGTCAAAGGCCATGTGGCGCCCACATGGATCCACCTCACACATATCATCTCCAAGTTCCTACATCCACGGTGGAAGTCCATCCACCATCCGATCCCACGACAGGGCTTGTTCCTCATTGAACACTTAAGCAAGGGGAGAGTTTGACGTTCGACACTTTGGCACTGAATGCCTCTTTTCCATTCTATGCGCAAATCCTCTAGATTCCCAAAGTCTCAGACTTCCGAAGGGTCCTCACTTACACGTGGTGATGCGATATATGCAAAGATATGTATAGGTGGGTTCGTCCCTTCGGCGGATTTAGTCTCAATGTTCTAGCCTCCCATTCTTTCCGAATTCCCAAACTCCTGAAGTCTCGGGTACTCCACCAACCTTTGGTCGAACATACATGTTCCAGGGGGATGAAACATGGCAGAGGCTAAGGGTGACACATGTCCTCGTCAGGAGGTGACACATGTCATGTTATAATGGAATTTAGTGTCTATGAGAAGCACAAATCAGGGTGACATGTCAATTTGCCATTGGAAGCCTCCAGGGGTTCCTATCTTCACCTACTTTCCAAACCTCCCAGAGCTCTGAATTCTGAAGTTCCTTCCAGTTGTCTCCCAATACCCCTTAGATCCCATGATCAAGGTGTGTTCACATAGATCCATGAATCTACGTCTCACATTAATTCGTAACTTCGATGTTCGAGGGTTTCTACTCGCTCCACACTCCTTTCCTCCCAGAGTAGGACTTTGCTGAAGTGTTTGGTCATAAGTCCTTCTTCTTGGTTGATCAAATGATTGAGAGGGATCCTAAAGGTGTGGTCATGAAGCCTGAAGTTGTGGTCAAGAAGCCCCAAAGGTGTGGTCATGAAGCCCCAAAGGTGTGGTCATGAAGCCAAAAGTTGATTAAGGAAAAAGAGAGAAGGAAATTTCAAATGGATGAAAAACCCTAATAGATGGATAGTCCTCGTCATTTTGTTTCCAATGGTAGGTGGCAGGTCACATGGTTCTTCATGGTTGAGAAGTTATACCCTCTTAAATATGAAGCCCCAAATTATGGTTGAGAAGCCTTGGATATAAGGTCAAGGAAGTTATAAGTTGGCCCCAAAATCAGGAAAAGGAGAAAAGTTATTGCAAACAAGAAGTTATAGGTCGGCTCAAAGATCAAGTAAAGAGGTTACTTGGAAGGGTACAAATACACATCAATAACCTCTCATTTTATATCCAAGCAAGTGTGTGTTTTTGGAATGGATCTAGTATAAGTGGGTCTGCACTTGTTCTAGGAGGGTCGATGATCTCAACAAAGTGAATCTGGCCTAGGAGAAAGGAGGTCGAGGAGAGTGAAGTGGACATATGTGACCATACCAATTTTATGAGGTTATATTCAGTTTTCAGAAGGGTGACGTGTGTATATACATGGGTTGCAGATAGACGAATCATGTATAAGGTATACGTGGATTGCAGTAAAGTAAAGCGTAGGTGTCCACAGGTTGACAGTGGATGAATCATGTATCTTTGTAAAAGTTTGAAGAAGGTGTTATTCTATTAATGATGACGTTGAGGAAGGTTTGATGGTCTGAGATCTTATGCTCTATGTTTTCACATGATAAAAGGTATGGTTTTCTATATGTTTTGATGTTCATATCTTGGAGGCTATGGTATATGTTTGAGGCATATCTTGGTGCTTATGGTATATGCTTGAGGCATATATAAGAGGTTATGGAATATTGATCTGAAAATCATTAGATACCACTAGATCCGAAAATCCTTTATAATATACATATAACATCTAACTTGATTCAAAATAAATTCTTGATCGTATCGAGGTGATTTGTAGAAAATGATGTTGTGCTCCATATCCAAAAACTCATAAAATGATAATTAATTTTGTAGATTTATGAGATGGCACAATATAAAATAAAAGAACTCAAGTTACATATATTGATGACATATGTTTATTCATCTTCAAGTCCCTTTATACAATAATATTTTTCTTCACTATCTCAAAATGCCAAATTACATTACAACACAGACTTACAAAAAAGCCAATTTAATGGAATCTCCTTAATTCCACTACTCAAACCAAGAAAATGAGTTCACCATTTAATTCCTTGTGAAATTTTGAGAAATTTGAGTATAAAGTTGAAAAAATATTGAACTGGCTCAATTTCACCCTCTGATCCAGGTGAATATCGGTGGCCACCCACCTATTCCACTGGCTCAAAAAAGACTTTTCCATCTTGGTAATTTTTCGGGTTCCAAACTTCCTGGGCCGTTTTGAGGCCCTAAACGACATGTTTTTGGGATTTGGGACCCAAGTGACTATGTCAAGCACTGACCTAGGTCAATAAAAAATTGTTCTTCTCAGTTATACCTTTCCAACGGTGTATCAAGCACCCCAAAAGGAGATCGTATGCAAAAGTTACGCCCCCGAGAAGTTGACCTATCAACTACCCCCATCGGGGCCCGCAAACCTTTTGGATTTTCATATTCTAGGGTTATAGTTTTGGATTTTACTTATGTTAAAAATGCCTTTGGAGCCTCATTGTAACAATTATCTTCTTGTGAATGCGGGTAGTCGTCACATCTCTTCTCAGAGATAAGCTGCCACCATTCTAGCAAGTCTTTCATTCTGTATTTTTACAGTCTTTGTACATTTTCGCTCATTAATAGAAATTGTGTATTACTGTATATCTATGCCTCTTCTTATATTTCCGATATATCTCTATTATATTATTGTCGCTCTTTCAATATATCTATATATTTATTTGCTATATCTTCGCTCTCATTTCGTGCTGAAAATAATCTGGATCAGTGGTATCAGAGCAGGTTGCTCTTGATCATTTTTCAGTGCATGTCCCCGATGAGGTCCAAGTATAGAAAGTTGGGTCTCGAGATTGTCTCTCTTCAGGAAAATATTTCTCACACACCCAAGAAACCCTCCATGGCAGAAGAAAATAAAAACAATGGAGCAGAAGACTATTAATCGGTTGCTTGAGCAAGCTCTCACGCGATAGAGGGACGAAATGATGGAAAATTTTGTTCACATCCTTCAACGCCTGTCGATAACAACAAGCACGTCTTCATAAAGCAACCACTTTGGTGCCTCCAAAGTGGTTGCTTTATGAAGGTCTTCACCTTTCAAGGTACATGTTAATTGTGATATTCCCATATTTGAAGGTCAGATATATGTGGATTCCCTAGACAAATGGTTAAATATGCTAGAAGGTTATTTCTCTGTTCACCATTTTTCTGACAAGTAAAAGATCACCTTCACACTCCTTAAGGCTATCCCCCATGTCAAACATTGATGGGAAAATTATTGGGAATAAAGTTCCATAGAGGAGTCTGGAATATATGGGGCTGATCCCACTTGGGATTTTTTTGTGGATGCGGTAAAGGAACTGTATTACCCTATTGGCAACTATGAGGACCAATACATGAGATGGACCACACTGCGGCAAGACAGGGGCCAAGCATTTCCAGAGTTCACCAATACCTTCCATACCTTGCACACCAAGATGGGTATCAAAGACTCTGAATGACATTTGGTTTTGAAATACCATGGGACTCTACAGAAATACATCTAAACTGAAATGTATTTTCTGGACATCTCTTCACTTGGTGTTAATTATCGATATGGTGTTAAATCGAGCAGAAATTTAAGCACCGAAAAAAATGGGATTTCAGATCTACAAATCCACAACAACCAAAGTATTAGGAATACAAACCTAACAAACAGGTTCCTGAAAACCAGTCTAAGCCATAGGAAAAGAAGGGTCACAAAAATACAAATAAGGACACCGGAAAATGGTGCGATTTCAAC
This sequence comes from Picea engelmannii, assembly GCA_009831015.1. Taxonomy (NCBI): domain Eukaryota; kingdom Viridiplantae; phylum Streptophyta; class Pinopsida; order Pinales; family Pinaceae; genus Picea; species Picea engelmannii. Next base: position 145,484 of record ML783838.1, read on the forward strand.
AAAATCCCCTGGCACAACACCAATGAATGTCGCTAAAAAAAAGTCATTGGTGGCCGAGATCAAAGACAAGGAGCCAAACCTTGATTCAGAATCTGATTATGAAAATACTGGTAAAAGATAGATCATTAACGCAGACCCCACTGCTATTGTCGCAACCGCAACAATTCAACTAGAAGAACCAACATATCCTAAAGAGAGGGAGCACATTTTTATTCACAGATGTGGGTTAAAGGGACCCCACTGTATTTTATTGTTGATAGTAGAAGCCAAAAGAACATCATCTCAGCAGAGGTCATCAAAAAGTTGGGATTGTCGACAACACCACACCCACAACCATACAACATTGGGTGGCTTCACCAGGGATGAGATATTCATGTCACCCAACAATTTTGATTGTCATACGACATCCAGCCCTTCAAGAATGAGGTATTATGTGATGTTTCTCCACTGGATGTCTGTGATGTTCTCTTGGGCCAACCATATATGTGGAAGCGCCATGTTTTTTATGAGTCTCAACCCCGTAGTTTCATTGTTAGTATGAGGGGTCATCTCTATGGAATAACAGAGGTAGTTCCGACTATTTTCCCACCTAAAAAATGCCACAAGTTAGTATCTCATACTACAAAATTCAACTTCCTCACAATCTGTTCAAAAGGTGCACATAAGGACACTGCAACCACTGTAGCCTCGGTACAAGCACCTTCTATCCAATATAAACATATCAACAATATTCCAACAACGCACAATGATTCTTTCTACACACAATCATCTCATGTAACCAAACTGGTTAAAATAGTCCAACCCTTCCATTCGTAGGTTCATGACAACCATCAACAAGCTAAGAAACACAACTTCTCCAACAGGGAAAGAAAATCACCGAGATTCAGATTCAACAAACGCTTCCCTCTCTCCCTCGGGAACTCAACGCAATGGATACCATTGATTCCTAAGGTGGGATGATTGATCCAGGTGCATATTGGTGGCCACCCACCTATTCCACGGGCTCAAAAAATAGTTTTCCATCTTGGCAATTTTTCGACAGTTTTTTGGGTTCCAAACTTTCGGGGGCATTTTGAAGCCATAAATGATGTTTTTGCGGAGTTGGGGCCTAGGTAAAAATTGTGGAAACTTACATGGGAAAGACGAAAATTATTCTTCTCATTTACACCTTTCCAATGGTGTATCGAGTGCCCCAAACAGAGATTGTATGAAAAAGTTATGCCCCCGAGAAGTTGACGTATCAACTACCCCATTAGGGCCCACAAACCTTTTGGATTTTCATCTTTTGGGGTTAGGGTTTTGGATTTTACTTATGTTAAAAATGAATTTGGAGCCTCATTGTAACAATCATCTTCTTGCGAGTGCGATTAGCTGTCACATCTCTTCTCAGAGATAAGTTGCAACCATTCTAGCGAGTCTTTCACTTTGTATTTTTACTGTCTTTGTACATTTTCACTCATTAATAGAAATTGTGTATTAGTGTATATCTGTGCCTCTTGTTATATTTTTGATATATCTCTGTTATATTATTACCGCTCTTTCAATATCTCTGTATATTTCTGTGTTATATCTATGCTCTCATTTCGTGCCGAAAATAATCTGGATCACCCTATTTACACGCCAAACGATGCACTATGGTGCTCATTAATGAAAATCTGAATGAAGGCTTTTAAAAATGACCTCTGATCATAAAATAGACCTCAAATTCATACTCCTTGCAAGAAAACGAGAAAAATGAGTATAAAGTTTCCTAGGTGCAGTCATTATACCTCATGGCATGCATATCGAGACAACACCATACTTGTATCCTCTTCTTCCATACAAATCTATGTGTTCGTACCTCAGGATCCATGCATGCATTTAACTCTGGATATTCTCAAGATATGCACCCTCGGTCCGTGTGAAAACATGGGAATTTGTGTCCATTATATAGGTCGTGGGCCCTTAAATCCGATCCGAAACTTAGGTAAACAATTTATTAATTAGTTGGGGTTGAATCCCATAATAAGGGGTTATGTTGGCATAATGGTTAAGGTGTTGGCGACATATTTGGTAAGTCATGGGTTCGAGCCCCGTCGACCTCCTTTCTTTTTCATTGTTTTGTAATATGTTTTGTAACCATATAATATATATGGTATATGACACGAATTGTTGTTAACTCCTTGTGCGAATATAGGTCATGGTCACACATTTTATTACATATAACCAGGGTCAAGGGCTTAGGCCCTCGACCCTTTTATCGACGTTTGAAAAAATTACCAAAGTTAAATAGATGTGGCTCCATGTATTGTTAAGAACTAATATGATTGTGCAATGGTAACAGAGGTTGTGTAAGGCTTTGGGAGGTCACAGGTTCGATCCTCCGTTGAATCCCATAAAATTTTACATAACCCTAACCATTAGTGGCCAATGGGAGGTTTCCACATGGTGGCCTCTCATTGGTATATCCATGCCGCATGTCAATAAATGATTAGTTCACCTATATGTATGGATGCCAACACACCAACCCAATCAGTGTACAATCATGCAACCACGTGGAACCTTGGGGTGTGGCCACACCATCAAAGTATGACCTGTATGGTCATGCCACATGCCACCCTTATAATGGTGACATGTGTCACCTTGACCCCTTTGACTTTTTCTTTTGACCTAGTTTACTTGAACTTTGACCGGACATATCTTTTTCATATGAACTCTGCTTGAGGCAATTTTTGCACCGTTGGAAATATATCACCAAGCTATATGCAACGATGGCATTTTATAGAGAATTTGGGATATTTAAATTTTGATCTTTTGTGGATCCTCTTGGACCTATGTGAGTTTTTTGGATCCTCTTGGACCTCTGTGAGCATTCCTTAGATCCTCTTGGATCACACCTTCCCACTGAATAACTTTTGGACCTACAAAAGTATATATATTCAAAAACTTAATGAGGATAAATCTAACTCACTCTTCCATCTGACTGAAATGCTCTTATCTAGTAACTTAGTGATGAAGCTTCTTCACTCTTCCATCTTGTTGAATATTCTAGAACTCAATCTTCATCTTAGATCTTTGATCTTAGGTATTAGATCAGTGTGCTTATGTCTACTTCTGAAATATGGCTCTGACTCTAGCCTATGGCATTGTCGCTAATATAGATATCGCTCTAGTTCTGGCTCATAGATTCCTTCATAACAAAAGTTTTGTTCACTAAATATCTACAATACTTGAATAATTTATTCAACATCCACTTCCATCTCTTATTATTCTAAAGATAGTCTATCTCAACCAATATGAAACCAAGTCAAATGTTGATCTATGTCTTTCCCTTTGGACTCGATGTTCCTATACTACTGATGTATCTGTAGGAGTCTTTGAATGAATTCCCTGCCCATTACTTATCTCCTGCCTTGAAAAAAAGTAGATATGTACGGTAACCATATGTACTTGACTTGCTTCTTCTCAAGGTATACATATACATGAACATGACATAGTGTTTTTAAGATTCTTATAATATGCATCTTATTACAAATAATATTATTTCTCCTTTACCAGCTCTAGGAAGTTTACATTACTTTGATGCTCTTCCTGCTTCTAATCTACATGCCCCAACTTCTTGCATTCTTCTATCCCTTTGCCTTTGGTTCTTCAGAATCAAGAATGTTGACTTAGAAAATTTGATTCATATGTAGTCCTTTAGTTTATAACAAGACAATACAATTGTCTATACTATCATCGGAAGGCTTAGAAATATTTATAAGATCCCTCTCACTCCTTTAACAAAGTGACCATATAGAAACCCTTTTACAAGATTTCTCTCACTTCAAATAATATGTAAGGTGGCTATATAGAAATCATTTTACAATATTCCTCTCACTCGTAACAACATATAATGTGGCAATATAGAAATTATCTTACAAAATTCCTCTCACTCTTAACAACATATAAGGTGGCAATATAGTAATTTTATAGAATTCTTCTCACTCGTATACTCTATAATGAGTGGCTTACAAGCCTTCTAAATAGACTTTAGGAGATATCTATATATGCATGTCAACTTATATTTACAAATGTGCATATTTACAATGAAATATTTTTCGATGGATTGTTTATTCATGGACTCATCCTCCCTTTAGTATTGAAGGAGTCTCACAACTTCCTTTCTCTGAAAATGCCTCTGACGTTGATGTTGAATCTGGAATTGAATCTGATGCATAATATGATGTTGAATCAAAGAAACCATTAGACCAAACTATAGGTCTTCCTAGTAACCTACATAACCTCTGCTTGTGAACACCAATAACTATTGTTGTGTCTAGAGCAACTTCCCTTGAATACACAAGTACTTGGCCATTATGTAATGTGATTGCATAACCTTCATCTTCAAAATATGCAGCTGAGAGTAGGTTTACTTTCAAATCTGGAACATACAATATATGTTATATTCCCAGAAATCCTTCTGACTCGAACTGAAATCTTACATATCCATACCCTCTGATTGCTTGTCTGGTGTTAGTTCAAGATCCTACATAGAAATCTGTGTCGGAATCTGAGAAATTCAGAAATACTGATCTCATCCCACTCATGTGGTGAGATGAACTATAGGTTTTCCTAGTAACCTATTTAACCTCTCCTTGTGAACACCAAGAACTATTGATGTGTCTATAACAACTTCCCTTGAATACACAAGTACTTGGCCATTCTGGAATGTGATTGCATAATATTCATCTTCAAAATATGCAACTGAGAGTAGGTTTACTTTCAAATATGGAACATACAACATATGTTCTATTCCAAGAAATCTTCCCGAGTCTAACTAGAATCTTACATATCCATACCCTCTTATTACTTGTTTGGTGTTAGTTCAAGATACTACATAGAAATCTATGTCGGAATCTAAGAAAGTCAAAAATACTGATCTCATCCTACTCATGTGGTGAGATGAGCCACTGTCCACAAACCATTCCTCGATGTCTTCATATATCACTTTATTAATACCAACCATTAGAAAGTATTATTTCTCAAATCCTTCAGTAAGACAATTAACTTCATCTGGGGTCGCTTCTTGTCTTCTTGTAAGTTCCTTTACATCTTTCTAGTTTTGCTTCAAACATTAGTGTGGGTAAAGTGTCCAAAATTTCTCAATATGATGTCCACTTTTACCAAAATAATAAAAAATTATTTTGTTCCCATCTTGGAACCAAGATCCCTTTTTGTCATTCCCCTTTTCCTTTGCTTTGAGAGATATCTTTACCTTTCTACTTCTTCTTGGAGGGATTTTCTTGCACAAAATTTCTTCTTCGACACTTCTCCATATCATGGTTATTATTTCCACAGGAAGCACATGGATAGATAGACCATTTACCAGTGGGAAACGTCTTCATTCCCTCTTTAGAGTGCACATATTTCTTTGGATATATCTTACACATGTTACCTTTCTTTGGATTGGAAGGTAAGATTGATTGCTTATGAAGGACCTCTTCATATGAATTTCTATTTTCTTCAGTCATCCTCGATCATTCTCCATCTTGACAAGAAAAATAATAATATGAGGAGTCATCCTTCTCGATAATGCTCTTTGAAAGAGATAGTCCCTTTTGCATTGTAGACTTTACATTCTCATCCTTCCAATATTCATGGATTGATGTTGATAGTGCCAATACTTGATTCATGATCTGTAGCTTCCTTTCCAACTCATGAAAAATACCCTTATGAAATTCCTCATGTAATATCAGTTGATCTTGTAGCTTCTACTTCTCTTCCTCAAGAGTTTGCAACTGCATTCTCCTTCTGGATCTACCGATCAATATTCTTCTGCAGCCAAAACTTCATGAGAGATTTAATCATCTTTTCCCTCTTAATAAGAGTCTTCCAAAAACTTCACCAACTTAAGTCTTGGATCAACAAATTGCAAATTCACGTCAAAACTAGCTCTAATACCACTTGATCAGAAAATCCTTAGATACCACTTAATCTGAAAATCCTTTATAATATACATATAGGATCTAACTTGATTCAAAATAAATTCTTGATCATGTTGAGGTGATTTGCAGAAAATGATGTTGTGCTCCTTATCCAAAAACTCATAAAATGATGATTAATTTTGCAGATTTATGAGATGAAATAGAAAAAAGTAAAAGAACTCAAATTACATATATTGATGGCATATATTGCTTCATCTTCAAGTCCCTTTAGACAATAAGATTATTCTTCACCATCTCAAAATTCCAAATTACATTACAACATGGACTTACAAAACACCAATTTAATGGACTCTCTTTAATTATGCTACTCAAACCAAGAAAATGAGTTCACCATTGATTTCCTTGTGAAATTCTGAGAAATTTGAGTATAAATTTGACCAAATTTTGAGCAGGCTTAATTTCACCCTCTTTACATGCAAAACGATGCACTATGGTGCTCATTAATGGAAATATGGACTAAGACTTTTACAAATGACCTATGATCATAAAATAAACTTCAAATTCATACTCCTTGTGAGAAAACAAGAAAAATGAGTATAAATTTGCCTAGGTGCAATCATTATACCTCATGGCATGCATATCGAGACAACACCATATTTGTCTCCTCTTCTTACATACAAATCTATGTGTTTGTACCTCAGGATCCATGCATGTTGTTATCACATAAAGTTGTCAAAGATTGTATGTGTTTGTTGAGAAAACCCAAGTTTTCACCCATGCTTCGCCTCTCTCTTTTCTGCACACCATTCCTAGGTTTCCCCCCCCTTCTGATTGATAAATTCATTCCCCTTTCTGATCAATGATCTGGTTTTCCTTAGCGTCTTGTTTGACTGATCCTTGACTCAAGGTTTCTCTTTTTTCTTTAAAGGATGAATGCATATCATGATTTTTGGTCCAAATTGTCGGTCATCTTATTTTCTATTGATTGAGCTCACATCGGGTCATCCAAGTCCTTTGTTTGTATAACTAACATCCATGAGCACAAAGCGTAGCTTTCAGAACAATCCATTTCGGGCTTGAAACACAAGAAACAAGTAGGTTCAGTTTTCAATGGAGGAGATCCCCTATGAATTTTAGTTTAGCGGCCCCCGAGTATTCATAATTATAAATTTGCGTGATTTTTGGCGTCAATCAGAAGCCCCGGGATTAAATATCAAGAAAAGGTTAAGTCTGGTCCGTCAGATCTCATTAGGGAGAGATCGATGGTAGGGAAGAATTTCAGAAATTGGGACTCTGGAGGATTGTAAGAGTTATTCGTCCAAAAATTCCTAAGTCCCGAAAATTGAAGCAAATATGAGCCATCGATCAAGGGGACACGCGGTGCTAGATATGAGTTGTGGAAAATTTTGCTGCAAGATTTTCCAGTTGAGGAGTGTGCCAAGGTCTTGAAGAGTCAAAGCCCAAAATCCAAAAATAATCATGGGCCATTGATCTCGAACCAACGAGGACTGTTGATCTTGGAAACAGTATCACCAAAAGCCCCGAAGTACTAAAGGTCTCGAAGTAAATATCGGTCATCCAAATCAAGAGGCCATACGTCACCAGATCCCTCATTTCAGAAGATTTACTTTGAAGGATTGTGGGAGTTATGCATTGAAAGGTCCCGAAGAGCCGAAGCCCGAACTCCCGAAGTAATTGTGAGCCATTGATCTTCGCAGCAGGAAGCAGGGTCCATCCAAGAGCGACGCGTGGAAGCAAAATTGGGGCTTTCCCAAATCGTAGATTGCGATCAGATCAACGGATCACGCGTATTCAACATGTCAAATTTGTGTGAGGATTAGTGGCTAGGCATAAGCCTCGGATTTGTAGAACAAGTGACACACATCCTTCTCCATCATATGGTCAATATCTACTTTGGGAATCTGGACTCTGGGAGTTTTATCTCCTTCCCTCTCGCTTTCATATAAATCATTTTCTCCCGAAGTCTTTGGATCGTTGTCGCGTGTCCATCCAAATCTAACAGTGGTAGTTTGCTTCAGAAATACGAGCTTCAGGAGTTTTAGCATCTCGACTCCTGGTTTCATCCAGAGCGTTTTCTCCTGGAGTTAAGAATCAAGTGTCGCGTGTCCTCCTAAGGTCGACATTCGTCGTTCTCTTCGGAGCTTCAACAGTTGTTTCAGGTTGCCACGTCACTCCGGGCCCATAATTATGGCATCTCTACATGCATACCCCTCTCAAGCTCCGATGTCCAAAGTACGTGGAAGTTGTCAACGTAGACATGTGGAACCCTTATTAGTCATGACACCTGCATCCATATGGCAGTGATACGTGGCACTCAGTCAAGACAACTTTGGGCATTTCATACACTTGTTTTCAAGTGACACATGTCACCTCTCTTTTCATGACACGTTGACATAGTGACATCAAGCCACCATGTTAGATCATCCTCCGGGAAGTGTTCTTGTTTAGCGCCAAAATTAGCACCATCTCCCAACACGGTTAGAATGATCCTAAAATTGGCAAGCGGATAAGCTTCAATGGTGGCACTAAATTTAGCAAGAGTGACCAGATCATAGATTGTGACTAGATAAACGACCATGTTTCATTGCGGGGAAGCAACATGCTCGAACGATAAAATTCTGGAGCGGTCCTGCAATTCAAACCATGGTATAGTAAAAGAGCTATGTGGTGGAAGGTGGTGAATTGCGGGCTCAAAAGCGGTGTGAATGCAAACCACCTTTGATGGCCCCACAATCACGTGCTTATATAACATCTAATCCAAGAGCAGTGCATGGCCGCCCCCTAGGCATTAAGCCTTGTTGTGATCCTGAGAGAAGGAAGTTAATGAAAAAGGAATGGCGGTTGAAACCTCGACTCACTCCATAAATAAAAGGCATGGAAGGTATGGTCGTGGAGACAAAACCATCAGCTCGAGGTTCCCCTGTGGATGGCTTTTCCTTTAGGCCCATGCTGATATGAGCTCGCGTCTGAAAAAAGGATGCATGCACAGTCTGACAGAAGAAGGTGCAGACTAAAGGCTTTGAATGGAATGGCCAGATCACACTCCTGGTAGTTGTGGACTGATCTGAGTATACATAGATCAGTTCAATATTTTTTTAAGGTTGTCAACTGGTTGAGAAGAGCTCCCTATTTTGTAATATTCTGATGCATGAGCTGTTCTCTGGTTATGTATCAAACTTGAGACTTTCGCATTAATAGAAGTCAACTTCTCTCATCTCTTTGTAAAAACTAGGCTAAAGCACTTGGGCATGGAGGATCCAGTCGAGGGTTGTAGTTCTATTGTAATGTAGGTTTGATTATAGTATTATTGTGACCAGTTTTAGTCAGCTTCCTTGTTATCCCATTCCCCCTTATGATGAAAGGCTCGGGCATGGAGGATTCAGTCGAGTTGTTTTAGTTGCATGATAATGTAGGTTTGATTATTATGATGCTGTGACATATTTTAGTGTCTGAAACTTGAGTTCAAGAGTGCTTTTCTTAGCTTCCTTGTTATCCCATTCCCCCTTACGCTGAAAGGCTTGGGCATGGAGGATCCATTCGAGTTGTTGTAGTTGCATGATAATGTAGGTTTGATTATTATGCTGCTGTGACATATTTCAGTGTCTGAAACTTGAGTTCAAGAGTGCTCTGCTTAGATTCCTTGTTATCCCATTCCTCCTTACACTGAAAGGCTCAGGAATGGAGGATCCAATCAAGTTGTTGTAGTTGCATGATAATTTAGGTTTGATTATTATGCTTCTGTGACATATTTCATTGTATGAAACTTGAGTTCAAGAGTGCTCTTGAGCCTAAGTTTTTCTTCGCCAAGCTGCTTGAAAGTCGGATTCCCATAGCAGTCTTGTTCACCTCTCTCACCAAGTCTTATTTCTGCTCACACTTAAACTCAAATCATTGACTGAAGTTAATGAGGCCCTCACTTCCCTGTGCATTGCTTGTCCAGTTTTTGTGTTAAAATCATTCTTGTACTGAGTTTTGTCCATTTGACCTCCACTCATAAAACCAACATCCACCAAATATTTTGATGGGTACTTGGCTTATCCTCTTGCAATCTGAGGGTAAATCTCAGTGCTAACATTTCATGGTGCCATTGTCGGGGAACGAATTGAATACATTTCCTTTGGATTGAACGACAAAGAAATTCTGATTCTGAAGGTGCATCATAAATCAGTACCTTGAAGATTGCAACTTGCACATGGTGACTCTGTTTCAATTGTGGCTCCTAAAGGTAGACACATGAGGTCTACTCCATAGATGCCTCTAGCAACACCTAAATCTGACCCAAAGAATATTATCAATAAAGGAAAGGTCTCTCAAGAAGGAATTTCAGCTATTGTACCAAGTGACTCTAGTGATTTACATGATTCTTCTTTTAAAACTCCAGTAGCTGTATCTAATTCTCCTTTTATATCATATGTTGGAGTTTCCAGAAGTTTAAATTTTGGAAGATTTCCTGCTGAACTTCTCCCTTCTAGTCTTGTTAGCAACATTTCTTGTAAAGGGGGAAAAATGTGAAGAGGCAGGTAAAAACCCACTTACCCTAAGATCGGGGCATGACTGGGCCTGTGGTTAAGAAGCTAGCAGATCTGAGCGGCGGGGATCTACGCGGCCATATCTACGCTCGGGAGAGGATTTTAGAGCCCCCCTGCCATTCTAACTTTAGGCGGAGGGGGGGGGGGTCCAGAATCGGGCACGCACCTCCCCAACGACCACGATCAGAGTGCCCAGATCGATGAATG
>ML783838.1:164284-195546 GCA_009831015.1 Picea engelmannii
TCTTCCGAATCACTTACCGCCCCCCTCTTCCCTTGTCACATGTCCACTCACCCTCATGGTATGTGTCTCTCCCCCCAGTCACCTCCACCTCAGCACCATCCACCATTCACTTGTACCCCTGCGCTCCATGTTTCTCCCGCCTGTGTCCTATCCATACCCCATGGAATTCCTCATCCGATGTCACAACTCCCATTTATTCACCATCAACCCCATCATACCCTCATCCATGTCTACCATAGGGGTCCCCGCACAGCAGTCTAATGAAGGATCATCCAAAGGAGGACTGTTCAACTGATCTAGGTGGCACCATTAGGAGACCACCACATCCCATAAGACAGAGTTGACCAATGTCGTCCCCAGTCCCAAGGAAGCAGTTATTGAGGTAGTTTGTGGTAGTTAGATATCATCTACGCCATAAATGGAAAGTTTGATGATGAATTAAAAGCACGTCGGTTCATCCACTAGACTGTCAGGAGTTCGATTGCGTTTGTCATAGGTGCACAATCGTTCAGAGACTGCATGTGCAGAGTGTCAGTGGACATGCAGACGCAATGTTTTTAATACAGTGTCTCGGTTTCGCTGTTGTGTTTTTATTTGATTATATATAGGAAATTTTTCCATTTTGTAATGGATCGATGGTAGAGCGAAGCTCCCGATTGTAAATTTTTAGCAGACATCTCTAGTTCTCTGGTTATGCATCTGTATGTAAGATTTCTTATTTAATGACAGACAATTTTCTCACCCCATCTAGTTTTCATCTCATACTGAGGGAGTTCATGATTGACTGATTCACATGAATTATTGCAACTATGTTATGATAAAGGATTTATTGTCGCATTGTTGTATTCTCTGGTTTTCTGCATTTGAATGTAAGAAGATCTTGTGTTTAGATGTTTTCTCCTACAGTCTGTTAGAAACCTGATGTTTACGACAGACCTTTGCATTTCTCTCATAAAAGTCTTACTCCTATTCACCCTTACTACAACTCACTGTTTGAAGTTTGATTAAGACCTCACTTACCCATGCATACTTGGCCTAGTTTCAGAGTTAGAACAATATTGTTTTGAGTTAACTTCCATTCGATCACCCCTTTCATAAATAAATAGTGACATAAACTGATGGGCGCCGGGCTCTTCTCCTGTTGTGATCTAGGAGTGACTTTCGTCACCAACAAGTCTTCAATTGGAAGGAGAAAGTTTTGAAACTCATGTTTACCCTGTTATTGTAAAGTGGTTTAGACTGAGAAGATTAAAATATTTTCCCACTTTGGGATTTCCTACTCCTCATCCTATTAAATTTGTTGTATCCAAAGAGGGGGAAACTTCTTTTCCTTTGAACTCTATATCATTCTTGTCCAATACTCAATCATTTCCCATTTCCCCCAGAAACACAAATGCAGTCATACCTGTCCCAACTCCATCTCCACCTAGTTCTCCTACAGTTCACATCCCAATGGCAGATGCTAATCCTCCCAGAAACAAGATGGCTGACATAGTGGCTACTAGATATGCCCCTCTTGTTTTACCTCAACCTATGAATGCTCTCTGTGTTGGAGACTACCTTAAGTACATGCCCAAGTTCACAAGGGAGGAAGACATAACCGCAGAAGAACACATTTAATCTTTTTATAGTTATGCAGATAATCAAAACATTGCAGATGAAGATGTCTGGATGAGAGTTTTTGTACAGAGCCTTGATGGTGAGGCTAGGAAATGGTTCAGGGGATTAAATCTTGGATCTATTGGTGGGATTGAGGCTATGGATGATTCATTCTTAAGACATTGGGGGGATAAAAAATATTTCCTTTATTATATTACAAAATTTGTTGCACTTAAGAGAGAATAAGGGGAATTTGTTTCAAATTTATCAAAGATATTTAATAAGATGTACAATAAGATTCCCACTAAAATTAAGCGTACATAAACCTCTAACAATATTACTAATGCTAGAGCCTTTGATCCTAAGTTTTGCCTCCTATTGAGATAAAGAAGAGCTACCTCCTTGGCTCATATGCAAGACGCAACCCTTGAAGTAGAATCCAATATATTGGCAGTTGAAAAAATTAGGAGTAAGGTTGATAGAGAAAGAAGAAAGGGTAGGTTTGAAGCATCAACCTTTGTTTCCTCTGCTTCCCACCCTCAAGTGGATGAATTGACAAAACTGGTAAAATCGCTTTCTGTGGAAATGGAGAAATTGAAATGTAAGGAAGGTAGAGCTATAGGAACCCCCAAAATGTTGATAATAGGGGAAATTTCAGAAGACCAAATAATTCCCCTCATATCATCCAAAGAGATCAAAGAAATAGGGGTAGGGACGATAAAAAAGTCCAAGCCCCTCTCCAAAATAACCTGGTTATTGATCAAGAAGGAGAAGAAGAATATGTTGATCTTGAAATCCATTGTCTTGGTGACACCTCCTCATCTCCTCATTTAACCCAGTCCACATATGAAGAGTACCTCATGGATAGCCAACTAAATGAGTTGAACAAAGGGGAAAGGAACAATGGAAATCCAAATAGATACAACCTCAGGTCCAAGAATAAAGAAGGAAAGCCTGACATTCCTGATCAACCTACTAGAGCAGAGAATCCTACTAAGAGTGGGGAAACTAGTAAAAAAGAAAAAGAGGCACAAAACCCCCAACCAGTGGTTAAGATCCCTACCCCAAAAGTCAAGGATATTCTAAATCCTCCCTCCTCTTTTAGCTATGAGAATGAGATTCAAAATATCAAAATCCCTGTACCTTTCTTGGAGCTAGTTAAAATTGAGGATTTCAAAAGATACCTCTCCAAAGTGCTACAGACTGAGCCTTCATCTTATTCCACAGATTCAATCAATATCCAAGATGAAAATCCTGCTGCCATATTGGGACCTTTGGTGGAGGATAGAGATGACTTCTCCCCTCCTTTCTATACCTCATTGAATATCCATGAGAATGTGCTACACAACTGCTTGATGGATTCAGGGGCATCTCGCAATCTCATGCTTAAGATTGTCACAGAGGAGCTCAGATTGGAGGTTACAAAAAATTACCATGACCTATACTCATTTGATTCCAGTAAGGTGAAGTGCCTCGGGGTTATCAAAGACTTGGTTGTTTCCTTGTTCCAGTTGCCAATGAAAAGTGTGGTCATGGATATTGTGGTGGCTGATGTCCCCCCTAAGTTTGGGATGCTCTTGTCTAGATATTGGATTAAAATACTTGGGGGCACATTGCATATGGATCTTTCATATGCCACTATTCTTGTGTTTGGGGGAGAGCATAGAAGGCTTTACAAGGAAGCTCAACTTGCTTACATTATCAGTGATGAAGCAAATCTGACCAACCACCCCATTTTTGCAGTAGACATTGATCTAGGAACCAGTATGTTACAACTCACTGATGGACCTGAAGCACCTATTGAAATCAGAAAGTAACCCATCACCTCTTGTGAATCTCCCCCTCCCAATATCTTTGTTTGGAAAATGTTTTTTGATGGAGCCTCTTCTAGGGATAGTGCTGGGGCTAGGGTAGTTTTCATTTCCCCTACCCAAGAGACCATAGCTCTATCTTTTAAGCTTGAATTTGAAACAACAAACAATGTGGCAGAATATGAGGCACTTGTTTTGGGTTTAAGAGTTGTCAAAGATATGAAGATTGAGGAGCTAGTAGTATTCGACGATGTTGAGTTAATTGTACATCAGATTAGAAATCTCTATCATGCTAAGAACCCAAGTTTAAGGGCCTACATAAACAAAGTCTAGGATCTTATTGACAATTTCTTATTGGATTTTAATATCTCTTTTTTTCCAGGAGAGGAGAATACTGTGGCAGATTCCTTGGTTGTTTCAACAAGTAATTTCAGGGTTCCTTTTCCCCCTAAACTCAAGTATGATGTGGAGGTAAAATATAGGCCCTCTATTCCTGACAATGTCAAACATTGGAAGGTTTTTTAGGATGATCTTGAGATAAAAATGTTTCTTGAGATTGTGGATGAATTTTCTGATTTTCATACTGATCTGGATTAGGATTCCGAAGAATGCCTTCATGCTGATGTTTTTCTTAATAAAATTATTGACCATCATATTGTTCAGTTGCTGAGTAACCATATTCCAAAGGGACTAGTCCCTTTGGAGAGGTTGTTTGACAGAAATGATGTTGCTGTAAAGAATAAAGGTTTGACTGAAAATGTTGATGTGACTGAATGCAATTTCGGAATAGAGGAAGACCCAAAATATGTCAAATTGTCTAGTTGTTTGTTAAAGGAGCACAAGACTGAATATGTCAAGCTTCTGAAGGAATTTTCTGATGTGTTTTCCTGGAAATATCAATATTTGAGAACATATGACACCAACATCATTGAACACAAAATCCCTTTGAAAGAAGATACCAAACCTTTTAGGCAGAAACTCAGACAGATAAATCCCATGTTGCTGCCTATTATGGAAAAATAAGTGAAAAAGTTGTTGGATGCACAAATCATCATCCCCTTGAGATTTTCAAAATGGGTGGCCAATTTGGTTCCTGTGAGGAAGACGAATGGTGAAATCAGATTATGTGTAGACTTCAAGAATTTGAACAGGAGCTCCAAAAAGCTCAACTACCCCTTGCTTAAGATGGAGCACATTTTATAGGAAGTGACTGGTTCATCGATGATGTCTATGATTGATGGCTTCTCTGGCTACAATCATATATTTGTCCTGCCTAAAGATAGAGAGAAGACAACTTTCACTACTCCTTGGGGCACATTCATTTATTCTAAAATTCCCTTTGGATTGATGAATGCAGGAGCAACGTTCCAACAAGCCATGGACATTGCCTTCATTGGTGAAAAGGACATATTTGTAGTCATTTATCTGGATGAAATTATAGTATTCTCAAGGTCTGATAAAGAGCATTGTCATCACCTAAAGAAAGTCTTCTTGAAGTGCAGAAGGTTTGGTCTCTACCTCAATCCTAAGAAATCTTTATTTTTTATGAAAGAGGGAAAATTGTTGGGGAATATTGTGTCGACTGAACGGGTGAGAATTGATCCAAGTAGGGTAGAGGCCATCCAGACCTTATTGTTATCACTGAAATCTTGTCAGCACATGGTTACAAGAACTCAACATCGTCAAACAGTGATGAAGTCATTCATGGACTTGAATTAATTCCATAGCATTCAACAAAGGTAAAAAACTATACAAAGTAGTGAAAAATTGAAGAGTGCTTTGCAGACATTGGGCGCGCATGCACATGTGCGTAACAGGAATGTATAAAGTGTGCACAGGCGCACGATGCGTGGCTGTTAGCACAAAAATCCGCGCAGCTTCTAAACAATGCATTTATTGAAGTGTTCGGCCTCCCAACCACTTATGGATCAGCTCCCAAGCTGATTTGACCCTCAAATATGAGATGAATCCGAATGGTGGGCTGGTCAAAAACCTAATAATGCCCTAAATGGCCTCTTTTCACACTACAAAGCAGTTAAACAAAATCCCAAAGCAATGCTATAAAAAGCCATGAATGCACCTAATTTTCTCAAGGAATTCAAAGTAATGTTATGCTGCCTAGATTGTTTTAAGGACTCCATCCTTGACAAGAACACATTGGCACCATTTCATTGAGAAATCCACCTCTCCATTGAGTGGATTTGCAAGGAGTTCTTTCACCACCATTTTCATTTTCTTGTTGTAAGGAGAGCAAGCTTGTGAGGGTCCAAGATCCTTCCCTTGGAGGAAGAAGGGATTCATAGTCCCCTTTCTTCTTGGTGCTTTGATTTCATCAATAGATCAGCCTAAAAACATTGGTGACATGGGTCTTTTTGTTCTTGTTATCTCTATGTCCCTATGCTTATGATTTTAGTTTTTATTAGTTTAATTTTTAATCTTAGTTTTTGGTTTTCTTTCTCTAACTCTTTTCTCTATAACTGTCCTACCTAGCAGACCCAACTAGGCTTTCAAGCACCTCTTATTTTCTCACCAAGGTGACGAAAAAGGTGCAACAGATTGGCGACTCCACTAGGGAAAGGTATCAAATTCCTACCTCATTTGGGTTTATTTTTCTCTTCTTTTAGTTTGTTTAACTTGCAGGTGCACTAACCGGCCTCTGTCGACCTGGCAACCATCCAATTCAGAGGAAAATTGAGAGAAATCCATCCGGATTTTTCTTTCTCGGTCGTTTTTCACAGGTGCACGAGTATTCTACCCCACAGACGCGCATCGTGCGCGCATGCGCTTAAGTGACATCCTTTCTCTACGTGCATGCGCTTTCAGACCTATCTTTGTTCGCGTGCCTGCACTATGTGCACCTCTGTCTTCACTAGGGGCCACACATCTAAGCTAAAGTTCACATTGTAATTTGTTGGGATGTGGGGAAGGCTATTTGCCTTCTTAGAAATGAGTTCAAGCATGCTCTAAACACTGCACCACACTTAGTCCCCTCATCATATAAAGGGGTTAGTCAAACACACATAGGCACTTAGGAGGATAAAAATCAATTTCCCTTATTTTCTTTTTGCCACATGGATGGCTTGTTTTGATTTACAATCTAAGGTGAAAATCAATTTTAATCACATCTAAACTTACATTTGGACTAGAATTTGAATTACAATCGCTTAGTATGCTATTCTCTCATGCATTCAAGCGACCTTGAGAATTAGAAAAGGATTGTGAAATAATTTCATCTCCCTTAAACAAAGTTTAAAACCTTTAGGAGAGGACAATGACCCTTCTTGGGACCCCTCTTAGTTTTCTTTTTCAAACGCATCTCAAATTGGTAATGGGCCCATACTTGCCCACATGCTACAAAGATAGGATAGTGTTTGAAATTTTGCTTTCTTAGATCAAAACACTAGGGAAGTTTAAAGGTTTGTAACGGGCCCATACATGCCCACATGTTCAATCTAGGATAGTTTCAAGCTTTTCTTAGGTTACCTCACAATAGGGAGTTAAAGGATAGTGACGGTCCCACATGTCCACATGCTAGCTTCCTAGGGCTTTTGAATTACGCAAGGTTGTACCAAAGGCATTTAGTTAATTAGGTAATCAAACTCTTGTAAGGACCAAGCGAAGTTCACATGCAGCAAGGTGACATCTAATTCACTAAAAATTGGCACACTTTCACTCACACACAAAAGTCAGTTATCACTCACATAGTTTCTTCTGGAAACATGGAGGTCTAAGTAGGTTTCCTCCAAAAAGGGATTCCGAAAATACCCTATCTTTTCTGGATAGGACTATCCACTCCCATTTTAAAAAAAATCAACGAGGTTGGTTTGCACCCCCAACCTCACAAAACAACTTCATCTAAAATATTTCTAAAAACTCATTAAGTTTTCCTCCACAGGAGGTACCAAAAGAAATTTTTTAGTCTAGGTAGGATTTCAGGGATAAGCATCCAAATAACTCCCCGTTATCTGGTTCTCGCATTGTCAAAACATAGAGGTTGTCAAATAGGGAACTGAAAATCCTCCAAGTCAAGTGTTCCAATCACCATAAAGTAGGGAGATACCCGTGAAGGGTTGAAGGCTGAGGTCCGGTTGTTTTGTGCGTCCTCCCTTGAGGCACCCACCTCTTGGACAGGATCCAGCCCGTGACCCATTTCTTAGGCCGAAAATCTAAATGCCGCACTTTGACCGAGGTACCTAGTGACCAACTGTAGGAAATCTACCCAGGTGGTAATTGTGGGATGCAATTGCACCTTGATTGGATTTTGTGTGGCTATTGGGAAATATCGCCAGATATTTCGGGATATGCCCCCTTTACCCCTCATTATAACCAATTATTTCATCCTTCACTAGTTTCTCTTCCGATGACTTCTGACCCCACTATTGAGTACTATTGGAAGGTCCAGTGCTATTTGAGAGGAAGGATGCTACGTCTTCTAGGACATAAGCATTTGTTTTCTTTTTTGATTCCCCCACGAGGACAAAAACCACTTAACCATATATATGTTTCTTTCTCAGTTTATGTATGATGCACATGTGATTACAGTTTGATTTGGATATGTACATTGTGTAAACATTCAACGCAAAAGGCTCTTGTTTCTGTATTTCTCTCACCACTTTTTGCACATATTCACACAGCTAGTCTGACATCATAGGGGAACCACAGAACCCCCATCGTTCACGACGCTTGATCAACCTCCCTCCTATTTTAGGGGGAGTATATGGTCGTGCCCGTTCATCGACACCTTCTTCACACACTCCTGTGAGTGCTACTATCTTAGGATCAGATTTTCTTGGTTCTACATTACTTGGGTCAACTTCCCAAGGTCATCCGTTCACTCACTCTCCTTTACACGGAAGCGGGAGATCCACTTCCTCTCAAGGAGGGAGCACCAACCCACCTAGTCCCCATCAAGGGTCAGGTTCACAACACACTATGGCCAGAGCTAACCCTCCCCCCCCACTACAGATGCCATATTTTGCCTCTCTCAACATACCGGATCTCACAAAACTCACCAATGATCCTATATTGCATGATCCCACATGGTCTACAATGCCAACAAAACTTCCTTCAGACATACCAAAGTTTGAAGGAAAGGCAGGGGATGACCCTGCTAACCATGTCATGACCTTTCATCTATGGTGCTCTTCCAACAACATTATGGATGATTCCATCAGACTGCGATTATTTCAACACACCCTCACTGGCCCATCGGCTAAATGGTATGTTGAAGAAAAATCGAGGTCCCACACAACCTTTGAGTCATTGGCCAAAGCATTCTTGACCTTCTTCCAATTACCCATCTGCCATGAAAATGGTCTTGAACTACTTTCTAGCTTCAAACAAACCTCATCCATACACATCACTGACCACATTCACGAGTGGCGTAGGTGATGTAGTTTGTGCAAAGCAGAAACCACTAAGAAACAGTGCCTCGACTGGTTTCTTAGATCACTTGTCTCTCTCCTTGGAAAGGATGTAGCTTCCACCTTCCCTCAATCCGAAGAGGAAGCCATTAGTAAGGCCCAACAGTATGACCTCATCTATGCATAGTCAGGGTACTTATACACAGTACTTCCTAAGCTTCCAAAACCTGTGCCATTTGGCTAAGACAAACCTGGGATGTCTCACTCAACAGACAGACTAATAGGTACCACCACACACCATGGTCCGCAACCCCAACCACCACTGATGTATGGAACACCTCAATACCCGCCAGCATATGGGGGAACTCCTTATTACCCCCCATCTCCTTATCAATAGCCATATCCTGTTGCTATACCTCCACCCATCAGTGGACCACCGTCGACACCTCCCATACATCCACCGATTCCCACAAATAGTGGTACTCCCTCAACATCAACTTATAGTACTAGCGAAAGAACTATGCCTTCCTATGTACCTTATGGATTAGTACCACCAAAAAATCCATACTTCCCATTTCCTGGTCCTCAACAACCCATGGATCCCCCACATCCTCATGCGGGGGTAAATTTTGTTCAACCTTCTGCTGGTCAACAATACCAAAATTTTGAACAGTTGAACACAGCCAAACCAACTCATCCATTGAACAATGCCAAGAAGAAAGGATGGAACAGGAATAACAACAACCCAGGTCAAGGTGGGAATCAACCCCCACAACACCATCCAACTGGGGGCAACCAGAACCAAGGGAACCAAAACCCCCAAGGGGGCAATAATAACAAACGCCAAGGGCGAAATAATGTTAAAACCATATTCCCTTGTGCCCTTTGTGGTGAGTTTAGTCATTATACTCACCATTTCCCCTAGATCACTGATTTCAAATGGTTGAAAGACTCTGGTAGTCTTCCCCATTCTCCTGCACAACCTGCTCCTCAGCCGACACCACAACAATACGTGCAACAACCCCCTCCCGTCGTGCTGCAAAATCCTATTCCACATCAAGGTGTGATAAACACCCAACAGGACACACAGAACCCCCCACCTCAGGTGGGACAATACCTCAACCCCAACAATCTAGCAGAGTGTACAATTCTCCTCACCAGTGAGGAAGAAATCCTTCTGCAAATGCGTAATCGTCAGTATCATGCACCCACTGAGTCTCCTCCCATCACTTCAGAAATGAAACCTACACCAATGAGACCCCTGTTGGTAATCCCTTGCCCTTCCACTGAACCACCACTACGCATCCCTCGCATCCCCTTGCGCAGGAATGTCCACAACCCCCAGTCTAGGGCAGCTCATAACTATAGCTTGGTAGACAACTTAGCACAATCCACGGCTGCTATGTCAGTCTTGGAAGTCCTCCATACTTGTCCTATGCAATGGAAATCACTACTTTCCGCCTTGGGGGCAGTCGACCCTACCGATACTAGACTCATCACTTTTGATCTTGATAGCGGAGAACCTCGTCTTCCCGCCTTGATTTCTTTTCAAATACCAGTAAAAATATGGAACATCACAGTTCATCGATGTATCATCGATGAAGGTGCATCTACATGCATTATGTCCAAAACAGTATGGAAGAAACTTGGTTCCCCGGAACTCATACCCTTTGCCATCACATTACGAGCTTATGATGGATGACCATCCTTTCTTGAAGGGCTCTTCCAAAACTTCCCCGTTGAACTCAGGGGCAAGACTATCCTCATCGATATCGAAGTTATCGACACACCGCTCGATTATAATATCCTGTTCGGTCGTAGCTACATGTACGCTATGAAGGCAGTGGCATCTTCCGTTTTTCAGACAATGATGTTCCCCCACAATGGGAAGATCGTTACCATTGACCAAGTCTCACATTATGAGCCTAACCCATCTGCCAACCTCGATAACATTCTTCCTCTCATCCACACCAACCAAGATGCATATCCACTCATCGAGATGGGTCCTGGGATTTTTAAAGATCCATCCTTGTTAGGGACGTACCATGGAGCACCACCAATCCTTCATCATGCTAATCAAGTATGCATCATCTCATATAACGGAACTCACACAAAGGATGCTCTTCCTCCTCAGGAGGCTTCAATCATTCCTAACGTCCCAACAGTCGCAGAACCACTCCCGTCGGTGCCTCCTGCGCACTCATCGACCCCAAGAGTCCACAAATCCACATCCCCTCAGGGACATAGTCCCGTTTGGGAGACAGTTCCCCAACCCCTCACTCAAATTCCCTTCTTTTAACCTCCACTAGGTATAGAAGCTTTTCAGGTAGCCGCAACGCTCACACTACCCAATATGGTGTTAGCAATCCCAGTGTGGTATTTACACCCACCTGAGATGGTCCCTCGACCATCCCTTCCCCCACAGGAAGGCCTCCCCATGACTATACCCGTCCTTACCCCCACCACCCCCCCCCACTCACTAACCTCCCGGCTATAGCTGAGGGAAGGAGAAAGAAGAAAGATCCCACCGCTCCACTTCCTCCATGCATCCCACCACCTTGCGCACTATGTGAGAAAGAGGGCCACCCAACCAACAACTGTCCATCACTACCTGAATTACGGAATTTGATCCCCCTCAATCCAAATCCCACAAATCCCATCACTATCACCCACCCTTCCAGTAGTAAAGGGTTGAGGACCAAATACGCTTGTGCTATATGTTCAGAGTATGTCCATTACACCCATTATTTCCCAGCACTGCCACGCTTTCGACAGACATTAGCGGTTGTACGCCAGAACTTCCAGAAAAACCCCAGTCCTGCTAAGTCCTCATCAACACATATCACTGACATCTGCTATGTCACCACTTCAGTCAATGAACGCATGCAATGCCCTTGCTCTCTCTGTGATTCATTAGCTCATTTTACATACCATTGTCCAATGATCCTTGAATATAGGCAACGTCAATTGGCCCTACTGCACCAACCCGTAGAAGTGATCATTGACATTACCTCGTCAGTAGAGGATCTTCATGTCATCTCTCCTTAGCCCGAGGCACTCCCAACACCTCCATGGTTCTTAGATAACGTCTCTAAGGATTTACCCCGCAACCCCTCCAACTCTCCTGCTCATTCCCCTATGGACACTCTCCACCCAACCACCACGGGTACCCCTCAGTACTTCAATATATGGTTCATGTCGAGCGAACCCTCCCCATCTTCTAGCATTGTTCTCCCTTCTTCTTCATCAGGGGGAAACCACACTGTCACCGAGGTCACTCCTCACGACCCCTTGTATTCCCGGCATTTCCAATGCGATGAGGAAATAATTGAAGAGATAAACCACCCAGAATTCCCCTAGGATGCACTTCATCACCGCACACTCTTCTCTCCATAGGATGCCCTCATGCCTCCTAAGCAAAACCCCATTTATACTGTCGAAACCAAATATTTTATCCCAGCAGAGCCTATCGATTGGTTCAACAGTCCCATTCCCGCCCCTGATTCTTTTGAAGAAGGTAATATGGCCAACATTTCCCCCACCATCAAAATTGACATATCCATTAAAAATGGCATCGTCGAAGAAATCATCATTGGAGCTGCTTGCACTCCTCAGGAAATCGCCGCATATAAAACCTTCTTCCAGGAATATAGGGATATTTTCACCTGGTCATACACAGAAATGCCTGGCCTTGATCCCTCTATTGTCGAGCATAGAATCGATACCTGGCTTGACATCACACCAATTCGCCAAAAATAGCGACCGCTACACCCATCTAAAGCCGCGGCTATCAAATCCAAAATTGACAAATTACGCGCTGCCAGGTTTATTTACCCCATAGCTTATACTTCATGGGTTTCCAACCCTGTAACTGTCGACAAAAAATAGGGCACTATCCGCGTTTGCACCGACTTTCGCGATCTCAATAACGCATGTCCCAAAGACAACTTTCCAACGCCTTTCATCGATCAAATTATCGACGACTGTGCCGACCACGAAGCTCTCTCCTTTATGGACGGATTCTATGGCTATAACCAAATTCAAATCCACCCAGCCGATCAGTATAAAACCGCATTCACTACCCCATGGGGTACCTTTGCATATCGTGTCATGCCTTTCGGCTTAAAGAATGCCAACACAACTTTCCAGCGGGCGATGACATACATATTCCTCGATCTGGCTAACATCATCCTCGCCTACTTGGACGACCTCATTGCTCGATCCAAGAAATGCACCCAGCATCTCGATGACTTATGAATCATCTTTCAACGATGTTGTCAGTACAACATCCGCTTGAATCCTCTCAAGTGTGTGTTCTGCATCACCGCAGGGCACCTCCTTGGCTTTATTGTTTCCCAAAGAGGTATTACCGTGGACCCCCTCAAAGTCCAAGCTATCACCGAACTTCCACCTCCCCAAAATTTATGGCAACTTCAGAGCCTTCAGGGAAAAGCTAACTTTCTTCAACACTTTGTCTTAGATTATGCCATACGCGCACATGGTTTCCTTTTCTTACTACGTCACGACATTCCCTTTCACTGGGATGACTATGCCCAACAGTCATTTGACGATATTAAAGCAATGCTTTCAAATGCACCTTTAATTAGTGCACTTGACTATAATCGCGACTACATCCTCTACGTATCAGCATCAGCTGTATCAGTAGTCGGCGTCCTCATCCAGCTCGGAGATGAAAATCATGAACACGTCATTTATTACGTTAGTAAGAACCTCTCAGGACTACCCTTGAAGTATAAACATGAAGATAAACTAGCTCTTGCAGTTGTCCTCGCAGTCCAGAAACTGTGCCATTACATTTTGCTTCGCACCACAAAGGTCGTCGCAGATTCCAACCCTATGCAATACTTTCTCAGCCATCGGCAAGTTAACGACAAATTCGCTCGATGGATCGTTATCCTTCAAGAGTACAACCTCGAGTTCTCAACACCTAAGAGTAAGAAGGCCCTCGTTCTCACCGAACTTGTCACGACCCTCCCCTCTGACACCACCAGTACCCCTGTCAACACCGACTTTCCCGACGAACATCTCTTTTACATCACTTCGGATGATCCTTGGTACGACGACCTCCTCGTCTACCTCCGAACTCAAAAGTTTGGTAACCACCTTTCACGTGATGATCGTCAACGTATTCGCCATCAGGCCCACCGCTACCTCCTCATCGGAGACATCCTATATCGACGGGGCGTTGACACCATTCTTCGTCAATGCCTGACAATTGAAGAAGTCGACAGAGTCTTAAACGACTTCCACAACGGTGCATGTGGGGGCCATCTTTCAGGTATATCCACTGCTCAAAATATTCTCCGAACCGATGAAACGATGTGAGCAATGTCAAGTCTACGTCAACAAGCCCGAGCTCCCCCCGCTCTTGTTCACCCTGTCATTATGGCCGGCCCTTTTTTTAAATGGGGCATCGACTTTATGACTTGTAATCCCCCCTTCAACAATGGTCACAAATACATTGTTGTCGCTGTTGATTACTTCACCAAATGGGCCGAAGCTATGCCCACTTTCAACAACACTGCTGACACTGTAGCACACTTTTTCTTTAACCACGTCATATCCCGTTTTGGAGTACCACTCCAACTCGTTTCCGACCATGGGAAACGATTCGAGAATGAGATCTTCACCCAACTCTCATCTTGGTTAGGCTTCTTTCACGAGTTTGCCTCACCATATTACCCTCAGTCAAACAGACAGGTCGAGGCAATGAACAAAGTCCTCAAGACCATGTTATAGCGCACAGTTAATAAACATAAAACCAATTGGAATCATATGTTATTTTCTGCGCTATGGGATTATCGAACGGTGGTGAAAACCGCTACTGGTTTCACACCATTCCATTTAGTCCATGGGGTCGAGGAAACTCTTCCCATCAAGTGCGAAATTTTCACCTTACGCACCACAATTGAGCTATTACCTGACACTGCTCCAATGGAGCAGCGCTTGCTGAACTTGGAGTCTCTGGATGAAGATCGTCGATCTTCTTTATAGAACAACAAGGCAGCTAAAAAACAATCTAAAGCTACCTTTGATCACCATGTCAACTTTCGATCATTCCGCGAAGGCGACCTCGTCCTGGCTTATGATATCTCTCATGATACCTTTGGACATGACAAATTTGAATCACTTTGTCATGGCCCTTACATTATCCAACATTGCCTCACCAAATGCGCATATATCCTCGCCTCTCCCGAAGGCCTCTCTCTTAAAGAACCCGTCCATGGGTTGTATCTCAAGAAATTTTACGCTTAAAAATAGTCATTCTACTTTAGGTTTTTCTTCTTTTTTAGTGTTTTTTAATCTTTTTCTCTTGCCCTCACATCTAAACTATCCCTTGTGCTATTAACAGATGCTTCCTCCACCCGCCTACCACATTGGTTACACCAACCGCACCAGCCGTTGGACACAAAATCTCGCTTCGGCTGCTTGGGTTATCTACACCCCCTCACATGAAATGCTACATTCAGGCGACATATGTTTGAGGATAGCTACCAACAACCAAGATGAATACATTGTGGTCATCGACCTCTTGGCCGACGCCCAACATCATCATATTCGTCACCTTAGCGTCTTCCTCAACTCTCAACTAGTCGTTCTCCAGCTCAACAATGTGTACCGTGTGCGCGATCCATGCCTCTTTCGCAAATACCTGCAAGTTAGGCTGTTATCTCGGCATTTTGATTCCATTACATTTACACATATTCCACGACAATTGAATCAAATAACAGATCACATAGCTAACATGGTGTTAGATTAGCATATATCTCATCAAGCTACACATACATAAAAACCTGTCATAGCATATATATAGAATAGACACCAGCAAACTCATAAAAAAAAACCACATGTAGACACCAGATGAATCTCAACATATGTATACTCATGTATATATATAAAGGCCCATCAGGCCATTCAAATGTTTACATACAAAAATACATGTATCCGCAGGCCAATGCAGCACCTCGGTACAAAACATGGGCTCACCAGCCTATATATACAACAAAAACAACTAGATATACATCATGCACCACTCATGGTGCCTCTATCGCGCCACCACTTGCCCCTCCCTCAGGTAGTGGTGGCCCACCACCACCTGCCCCAGGCAGTGGTGGTCCACCTATAGGACCCTCCTGCCCCGACAGCAGGCCTCCACTCGTCATAGCAGCCAGCACTGCTGCTCGTTGCACTATGGACCACCATGGTGGCGACACCCCCACACACTGCTCCAGGAAAATCTCATCCTGGATGCGTGTCCACATGCCCTACGACACGTCCTATAAAACCGTCTCCAGACGATGGCGTATATCATCATAATCCACTCCAGCCGTCGTCGGAGGAGCGTGCGATGGCCCCGCACCAGGGTCATCAAACCAGTGCCTCCTCGCTTCCCTCTCTGGCTCACCTGGTTGCCCCACAGCATCCTCTCGCTGCCATCTCTCTCCATGTGGTAGTCTCTTCGGCTCTCGTCGAGCCGGTGCTCTTTGCATATCCACATCGCGCCCACAAGGTGCCACATCTGCACATGCACAAAACAACAACAGATAGTATCAACATCTATATCATATACATATGGACTGATATCTCAAAACACAACATAAACCACAAACATGCACACTAAATACTAAACATACCTTGATGGTCAAACACCTCCCCTGGAGGTAGCACCATGTCCAGGTCACCCCGGAAGTCCACCCTAGCATAAGGGTACCGTAGTATCACCTGCGGCATCTGCCGCCACACTTGTGCCACCTCTGCTGAAAAGAAGTGGCCACCTTTGCCACCACCATGATGAAGCAAAACTGTAGACCACCGCCTCAACCACGGCTCTCGTGCCCCTGGCATCTCCAGTAAGATCCTCGGACGCAACATCGACACCCTCTCTAAAAACCAAGCCACTAGGATGGACCCAAAAGTGAACTCTCCTCCACCAGTGGACCGATAGTGGTCCAACTGTGCCACCATCCTAGCATGAAGCGTCAGCCCCCAAGCGAACCGCTCGCCGACCACCACTCTCTCCAGCACCAACAGCTGGCCACCACTAATCTGCTGGGTCGCAAGTGACCCATATATCCGAACAATCATCGCCGCTATACAACGATGTGCCCGGGAGTCTATTGCACCGATACTCACCACCGTCCCAAACATAAAGTCCCGACCTGTGCAGTATCTCTGGCCAATCTTGGCTAGCGAAATGGTCCTGGGCAGCACCGGCTCTGCTGGTAGGGGCGTTCCCCGAAAGGGGAGCCCAGTCAAAAAATATATATCCTCCACCGCAGTGAAGGGGATCTGCTCTCCTCGTACGAGGAAGCAGTGTAGTTCCAGACTCCACATCTGGATCAGGAACTGCAACAAATACTCCTGTGCCCGTATCAATGGGCACTCAAATAACTTTAACAACCCACAGGTTGCCAAAGTTGCACGCACATCAGGCCCCTCAATGTCCACGACGTCTCTCAACTGGGCCCAGTCTCGCTCTCGCCACCGCATTGGTATCGTCACCACGATCCACCTGCAGACAACACAAATCCCTATATCATCTCATGCAACCATCCACATCATAAAAAAGATTTATTTTTTACCCTTTTTACCTTGCCTCCTAGGCGCGGTTTTTTCTACCGACAGGCGCGCACACATGCGCGCCTATTCATTGCATAGGCATGCATATATGCGCGCCTGTGCACTACACAGGTGTGCATCAGTGCGCACCTGTGTGCTTCACAGGCACGCCCCTCCGCACGCCTGTTCACGATACAGACGCACACAGGTGCGTGCCTGTCCAACCCACAGATGCACACTGGTGCGCGCCTGTTCACCTCATAGGCACGCCTATAGAGTACACCTTAAATTCCCTCTACCGCGCCCCCATGCGCGCATATCCAGTGGATAGGCACCCACGTATGTGTGCCTATCACCCGATCGCCCACACATGTGGGGCCCAGACCCCCTAAATACCTCTGTACGACCCTCCGTACAACCCCTACCCAAAAATTGAAAACCTATTTCTATGCAGGATGATCAGACCACTAACCTGATACTCACAAATCCTCAATCGGATGCCTCGTCCTCCCCGAATCTCCAAATCTCCTCTGAAAACTGCTCGTCCAGTCACTATTGCAGTAGGTACAAATGAGGTGGCAATGTGGGCCCTACAGCTATATATAGGCCTTTTTCCCAACTTCCACTCACCATTCTGGGAGCCCAAGGCGTCCATTTTTCAAACCATCTTCAGCCACGTGATCAACATCCCATCACCTACATCATAGCAGTCCCTGGGTCGCTTTTCATCCTGAGCCCCTGGGGTGCCTTTTTTTCATATCATGGTCAGGTACGCATGTGCATAGTCCCATTTCTCAAATACATGCTCATATCTTTGGTTCTCTTCAGATACTGTTCACTTTGGGTATTTGTTTTTCATGTGTGCAGTTACTTGCTCCTCATCCCTTGGCATCACCCCTTCAGGTATATACTCAACACTGACATGTAGTCTTTCCCGTTGTATCGCATTTACATCTCCAGTCACACCCTCTGATATTGGCCTCTAGGATCCCCATTCCTGGCTCTGCAGTACCCATGCCTCCATTTTCATCTTCGGTACTATTACCCGGTAGCATTCTTACCCACATGAGTTGTCCCATTCATAGCACCTCTTGACACCTTTTTGACACTCATGCTGTTCTTTATTACCCTTTAGGGATGGGAGTCCCGATAGTCTTTCATCATGTTGCGAATCAACCACATACTTCTTCTCCTCATTTTTCTAGCTTTCCCACATGGACTCCCAGATTATCTCTTTACAGTTCTATTTTTACCTGCACCTCCACAGTATCATGAACCCTCCATTTCATCCACCATCTGTTTGCCCATCTGCGAACCTACCTTCATTTCACCTACCTCATACAGAAACTCACCAATGGGGCCCCCACCCTTTGTCAGTTTTCCAAGCACATTATGCCCTACGTGGGCCACCCATATCACACTGGGGCACCCGTTTCTGTATTTGTATGTTTCTACCCAATTATTCATTATTTATTGTACAAACACCTTTATTTCCAATCATTACATTTTATTTTGTCGTCACCTCTGGCGACTTGCTTCCTTTTGGCCACACGCAACCCATGTCACCCTTGGTTGGAGCATTACTCATCATCTATCCTGGCCGTCATCATCCACATATTCAGAGTACCCCACAGGTCACTTACCTCTACCCTCTGTAGTTGTTCACTTTGTCCTTCCTCTGGCACAACTTATCCCTAGCCTTGTCAGCCCCTGGACACTCGACCTCATTACATGGTTGCAACCACTTTTTATCTCATCCATCCTCCAACCAAGGACAATCTTGAGTCTTCCCACTTCTTGACTTCATCCATTTACCTTTGCCACTTCCTCACCTTAGCAGATTCCATGAAGTCCTTTACTTCTAGGAGTCACATTCCCCTTTTGTCGACATCAGCACAATTTTCCAGAAGGGCGACAGTATCTTGATTCTCATTCTCCATTCAATGAGAGATCTCGGATGGCACAGGGTGAAACACCATTTCTCACTGCTGTCATTGGCCCCCATAACATTCGATGCCAACACTTTCTTGTGTTACGGTGGGTCTTACTTTGCGACTATTGCAGTTATTTCTCTCATTTTTTGAAGACCTCTGAACTTGGATGGGCTATCAATGCCCACATAATTGCTTCTACTTATTACTGCGATCACTGCCTATTGTTCCGAGTATGTTCAGTTACAGAATTGTCTTTTGCCTTTATCACAACTGCCCCCGAGCGCACTGTAGTTTTCTACACCAATGCTTCTGTCATCTTTTTTCAGAGTTACATAACACGAGCATGGGGCATGCCCACCTCATTTGTACACAGTTGTATATTTTACGCACCTTATGGAAGGTCAGGTCCTACCGGTTCCTTTCTCCTCCAAAGGATTACTCTGAACGATCCCACTATTGCTCTATCTTACAACAACATTCTCAGTTGAAGAAACATTGATGGATTTCAGCTATACGTATGCTCCTAACCTCATCCATCAGGGGGCATCTGTTATCACTGAAATTTCGTCAGCACATGGTTACAAGAACTCAGCATCGTCAAACAGTGATGAAGTCATTCATGGACTTGAATTAATTCCACAGCATTCAACAAAGGTCAAAAACTATACAAAGTAGTGAAAAATTGAAGAGCGCTTTGCATACATTGGGCGCACGTGCACATGTGCGTAACAGGAACGTATAAAGTGTGCACAGGCGCACGATGTGCGGCTGTTAGCGCAAAAATCCGCACACCTACTAAATGACGCATTTATTGAAGTGGTCGGCCTCCCAACCACTTGTGGATCATCTCCCAAGCCGATTTGAACCTCAAATCTGAGCTGAATCCGAATGGTGGGCTGGTCAAAGACCTAATAATGCCCTAAATGGCCTCTTTTCACACTACAAAGAAGTTAAACAAAAGCCCAAAGAAATTCTATAAAAAGCCATGAATGCACCTCATTTTCTCAAGGAATTCAAAGCAATGTTATGCTGCCTAGATTGTTTTAAGGACTCCATCCTTGACAAGAACACATTGGCACCATTTCATTGAGAAATCCACCTCTCCATTGAGTGGATTTGCAAGGAGTTCTTTCACCACCTTTTTCATTTTCTTGTTGTAAGGAGAGCAGGCTTGTGAGGGTCCAAGAGCCTTCCCTTGGAGGAAGAAGGGACTCATAGTCCCCTTTCGTCTTGGTGCTTTGATTTCATCAATAGATCAACCTAAAAACATTGGTGACATGGGTCTTTTTGTTCTTGTTATCTCTATGTCCCTATGATTATGATTTTAGTTTTTATTAGTTTAATTTTTAATCTTATTTTTTGTTTTTCTTTCTCTAACTCTTTTCTCTACAGCTGTCCTACTAGCAGACCCAACTAGGCTTGCAAGCACCTCTTATTTGCTCACCAAGGTGACGAAAAAGGTGCAACACTTTTCTTTTCCTAGATCTAAAAAAGAGGTTCAATATTTCTTGGGTAAAATCAACTTTCTGAGAAGGTTCATTTCTAATTTTGCTGAGTTGGTTAAACACATTACATCCATGCTTAGAAAAGGAAACAAAGTGAAATGGACTGCTGAGTCCAGAAATTATTTCGACCAAATCAAGAGGGCTTTTACTGAAGCACCTGTGCTCATCAACCTTGACTATTCTAAGTAATTTTTGATATTTTCTTTCACCTCATTTGATACATTGGCTACTGTTTTGCTACAGAAAAATACAGAGGCGTTAGAGCAACCTATTTCCTTTTTCAGCAGAGCATCGAGGGATGCAGAAATGAGATACAATATCATGGAGAAGCAGGAATATGCTCTGGTCAAATCCCTCAAGTCTTTCAAAATCTATGTTCTGAATTCAAATATTATTGCATGTGTCCCCTCGGCCTCAGTAAAGGAGATACTTATCCAACCTAATATAGATGAGAAGAGAAGCAAATGGATTGCCAAAATTCTGGAGTTTGACATGGAAATAAAACCCACCAAATTGGTGAAAGGCCAAGGTTTAGCCAGGTTACTGGCTGAATCAAATTGCAAAGTGTCGGGGGTTAATTTCATGAACACACACTTAGAAAATAAACAAAATGAGATTGTTGATAAAGACTCTCATGTCGACCTCAACTTAGCAGAATGCACTTGGTATAAAGACATCATGTATTTTCTACAGAAGTTGAGGCCTTCTGATGGTTTGGAAAAAAAAAAGGTGAGATATTTGAAACTCAAAGCAATCAAATATTTTCTCATTGATCAGGTTTTGTACTGGAAGGAGCCTTTAGGAGTTCTACTGAGATGTCTGGATCCACAAGAGGCCCAAAAATCTATGACTGATTTTCATGACAGCTCATGTGGGGGGAATAATTTTTGGAGGACCACGGCTTATAAGATCCTCAAAGCTGGGTATTTCTGGCCCAACCTTTTAACTAATGTTTGTGCAAAGATTAGAGCTTGTTCCAAGTGTCAAAATTTTGTTGGAAAGAAGTAGCTCAAATCTTTGCCTTTGAAACCTGTAATGGTTTCTGGACCTTTTCAACAATGGGGTCTTGAATTCATTGGAGAGATATACCCAACCTCAAGTGGCCAACACAGGTGGATTTTGACTGCCACTTATTATTTTACCAAATGGATAGAATCCATCCCTACAAGAAGTGCCTCCCACAAGGTAATAATAAGCTTCCTCGAAAATATCATGTCCATATTTGGATGTCCAAGAAGGATTGTTACAAACAATGCTGCCTCTTTCAGAGATGAAGCATTAATTAAGTTCTGTTAGCAGTATGGGATTACATTAATCCACTCTACTCCCTACTACCCTCAGGGAAATGGTTTAGTAGAGTCTTCCAACAAAATCCTCATAAAGATCATCAATAATTTGTTAGAAGACAACAAGAAGTCCTGGAACTCAAAGCTAAAATTTTCATTATGGTCCGATAGAGTTACAACAAAGAGGTCTCTTGGTGTTTCCCCTTTTCATCTTGTGTATGGGGTTGAGGATATCTTTCCTACTCAGCTTGCCTTTCCTGTGGAAAAATTCCTCTAGGACTACCAAGGAGAACCTGATGATATGGTTAGGAGAATACAACAACTGGTAGAAGTACAATAGACCAGGGAGCAGCTGCTTGATAAAGCTTAGGACCATCAACATAAAATAAAATGAGATTTTGACAAGGGGGCAAGTAGGGAAGATTTTCAGCTGGGAGATCTAGTGCTCAAATGGGATGCCCCCAAGCAAGAAAAAGGAAAACATGGTAAATTCAAAGCCTTATGGATTGGTCCCTTCAATATTTCTGAGGTATTTCCAAACAACATTTATAAATTGTAGAACTTGGGGGATTCCAAAATTTTGGGTGGCCCTGTAAATGGGCATTTTTTGAAAAATTATTTTTTCTAAGTCATGATTGGATTTCCACCATTGCAATTACCACTTTATTTTTATTTTTGGTACTAATAAGTAACTCCATAACCCAAAAGCTAAGGCACTGGAACTGCGCGTTCTTGGCAGATCGCAGAGAGCATGCCATCCCCTGTGGAGCCAAATGTTATCTCATAAATTTGTCAAAGACCATATATGTTTGTTGAGAAAAAACAAGTTTGCACCCCTACTCCACCTCTCTCTTTTCCGCACACCATTCCTAGGATTTCTCCCCCTTTTGATTGATAAAGTCATTCCCCTTTTCGATGAATGATCTGGTTTTCCTTAGCATCTTGTTTGACTGATCCTCAGATCAATATTTCTGTGTTTTCTGTAAAGGAAGAATGCATATCATGATTTTTGGTAAAAATTTTCGGTTATCTTATTTGTTATTGATTGATCTCACATCAGGTCATCCAAGTCCTTTGTTTGTACAGTTAACATCCATGAGCACAAAGCGCAACTTTGAGAATAGTCCATTTTGGGCTTGAAACACAAGCAAACAGGAAGGTTTAGTTTTCAACGGTGGATATCCCCTGTGAATTTCAATTTAGAGGCCCTCGGTTATTCGAAATTATAAATTTGTGCGAGTTTTGGCGTCAAACAGAAGCCCTGGGATTAAATATCAATAAAAGGTTAAGTTTGGGCCATCGGATCTCATTGGGGAGAGATCTACGGTAGGGAAGCATTTCAGAAATCGGGACTCCAGAGGATTGTAAGAGTTATTCATCCAAAAAAGTCTAAAGTCCCGAAACCCGAAGAAAATATGGGTCATTGATCAAGGGGACACACAATGCCAGATATGAGTTGCATAAAAAGTCACTGTGGGATTTTCTAGTTGAAGAGTGTGCCAAGGTCCTGAAGAGCCAAAGCCTGAACTCTCGAAATAATCATGGTCGTTGATATTGAACCAACACAGACTATTGATCTTGGAAGCAGTATCACCAAAAGCCCCGAAGTACTAAAGGTACCGAAGTAAATCTCGGCTGTCCAAATCAAGAGGCCACGCGTCACCAAATCCCTCACTTCGGAAGATTTACTTCGAAGGATTGTGGGAGTTATGCATTGAAAGGTATCGGAGTTATGCATTGTGGGAGCAGGTTTGATTACAATATTGTTGTGATCAGTTTTAGTCAGCTTCCTTGTTATCCCATTCCCCCTTATGCTGAAAGGCTCGGGCATGGAGTATCCAATCGAGTTGTTGTAGTTGCATGATAATGTAGGTTTGATTATTATGCTGCTGTGACATATTTCAGTGTCTGAAAATTGAGTTCAAGAGTGCTCTTGAGCCTGAGTTTTCCTTAACCAAGATGCTTGAAAGCCAAATTCCCATAGCAGTCTTGTTCATCTCTCTCACTAAGTCTTCCTTCTACACACACTTAAACTCAAATCACTGACTGAAGTTAATGAGGCCCTCACTTCCCTGTTGTAATATCATTATATCCCTAGGCCGAACCCAATTGTAAGTGTAAAATCAAAATGTACTTAGGTTGGTGAGCTGTTTGATATCATTTTTGTATGCACCTTTCATGGCATAGTGCGAACATGTACTGCGCAGTAAAATGGTGAAGTGTGCACATTCCAGGATACCACATGCAACATATTAAGTGTGCATGATATTGAGGCCAACGAGCCTTTATGTATATGCATTGTTTTATAGGATGGTGAGCCAATTATTATAAGCTAGGAGGCTTATGTTTGTATTAGGCCAGAGAGCTTAGATGTTAAAGGCCAGTGCACCTATTTTTGTATATGTCTCATCATTAATATAAAATACATCACTGCGCGCAGACCGACCATGATAAAAGAGATGGGGAAATAAACTCCACTAGTTAGGGAAAGGGTAGGGGCTAAAAGTTAAGGAAAAAGGGGCTAAGCTAGGGAGATTAAGCCAAAAAGGAATATTATATTAATATTTCTTAAAGTATAAAGTATGTATAATTATTTTATCCTAAGTTCTAAAGTGGGGACAAGTGGGCCAAAGTAGCTCCCAACATGACAAGTGTTAATTTGGGGACACACATACTTATAGTTTGGACTTAGTTCATTATGGGGGTCATTCATCATTCCTTCCATCATTCAGCCATGATTTTGTGACCATTTTCATTCACACAGTCAGTTATCCTTCATACCTTCCTGTCACTATACTTGAACTGTATCCACAACCATACATGTTTTGAGTAGCTGGTTAGCTTGGGAGATGGAATGAAGAAGCGAGTTGTGAGGCCCATTGAATATTAAAGAGGCGGGTTGTCAGACCCGTGAGAAATTTCTCTCTGGGTGAGAGAATTGTTGGGAATTGCTTCCTGAAGGTTCTAAACTATAACTACAGGGCTCTAAGACTTCATGTTTGGCTTGTTGCTGAAGCCCAGAAAGGAAGTGGGGCAGCCGAAGGATTGTTGACTAGAGAAGGGGCACACTTCCTATGGTGGGGCATGCATGTGGGGAATGAGAGACTATAGGCTGTTAGTTTGAATAGGCACCCGTGATAGAGCATTTCCTGTTGTCTATGAACCATTAGCCTGGTTAGGAATCCCTTTACCCGGGTGGAGTTTAGTCCCATCTCGGGGGTGACCCACTACTGAGAGTGATGAGAAGTGTGGTTTAAGGCTAGGAGGTTCATGGAAGGTCTGCACACAGTTGGTTATATTCTTACCAAGATAAGTGTCAACTGTGTGATAAATTTACATGCTTCATTATTAATTGCGTGTTTATTATTATGGGTTTATCCTATGCATGGTTATAACTGTTTGTATGTTTATGGGTATTTCCTGTATATGCTGCATGTCTATGTTTACTGTTATTTGAGTATGCATTCATTCTTTTACATAATTTATTTGTCTGTTTACATTTTATATATGAAGTTCTGCAAAGTTTTTGTATGTATATGTTTTAATTGCATGCAGTTCGGAAATTTTATGTGGCATAGCTCAGTTAGATGTTGGGTATGTTACGGGATGTTTCGTAGAGAGAATGAAATAAAACAATCTCTCGTGTATCATGGCTTGGATTGGGTGGTCGAGGATGTTACAATATGGTATCAGAGATTCAATTTTCAACATTGATCCTGGATGGGCCGAGAAAGTTGATTTGAAGCGAAATTTCACAGAGGATTGATTTTAAAGTGGCCAAATTTTGAGTCAAAGAGCGTCCATGGTAAATTTTAGAAACAATGACGTGGAATTGCGAAAATCCCCAATTTTTGTTCTTAAATTCATGAGAAAATGGAGAAATTCAGCCATGTGGTGAGATATTATTTATTTAATATATGTTCTAGCAAATTCAGACCTAGAATTGGTCGAATTTGAAGTTACAGTGAAGCCATGATAGATGGAGCAAGTTTAGTGGTTAAAATTCTCAATTCGTGAATAGAGTTTGGGAAAAATTTGTTCCAGAAATGTCAAACCATAGTGATTTGTTGTTACAGAGGTTGAACTAGTGTTATCGGGGTGAAATTGAACAAATTTCATAGTTGCAGAATGCATATGGAAGAAATGGGGAAAAATTTAAGCAAAAGCCCCAATTTCTGTAGTGAAATTCACGAGGAATTGATGCGCATAAAAATGAATGTGCGCAGGTGGGTGCACTAAAAATGCATGATGCACAGTAAAAAGCTTGTGATATGTGAAAATTGGGAATTGCGTGGAAAAATGTTGGCGTGCTGGTGTGCGCGCTAAATTTTGGCACTGCGCGGAAAATGTTGGCATGCTGGTGTGCGCACTAAATTTTGTTGCCACGCGGAAAAATGTTGGTGTTCTAGTGCGCATGCTAAATTTTGGCGTAGCGCGGAAAAATATTGGTGTGTGGGTGCACGCACTAAATTTAGCATTGCACAGTGTGCATACGCATAAGAAGGTGCGTGCGGTGTGCACACACACAAAATAATGGCACGCAGGGTGTATGCAATATTGGCAGAGCGTAGAGGAGTTTGGTTGGTGTGCGCGCAATGTGGGTATATGTTGTGGCACGACAGTTTAGTTAATGGTGCGTGCAGAGTATTGGTGCACAGTGGGGGTGTACTGAAATTTGGCGTGGTGCAGTGCATAGAGTGAAATGGGAACATAATATCAGGGCGCGATAAAAAAACTATGCACAATAGGTATTGTTTAAGAACCAAAATTTTGCGTGGTGGATATTGGTGCATGACACAAAAGCAGTGCGTGGCAGTTATTGGTGCGACAAAGAAGTGATGCACGGTGGTTATAGGTGCGTAAATAAAAATTTAACTTGTGGTGTTGCTGCGCATGGTAAATATTGGTGTACAAGTTGAAATATGTGTGCGATAAGTCGTTTGGCTGGTGAAAAAGAACGAAAATCCAGTGAATTTCCGTGACATTTTATATCATTTGAACGTCATCTTTTTGCAGCGTGTTTTTGAGGGCCTTAACAACATTTTTAGCTACTCAAAAACCACAAGAAGAGAGTGTGCCAAGGCACACTCTATCTTTGCATCTCAACTAAAAGAGCTCGAAGAGATCTTTCTAATGGTGTA
Organism: Picea engelmannii; assembly: GCA_009831015.1. NCBI lineage: Eukaryota > Viridiplantae > Streptophyta > Pinopsida > Pinales > Pinaceae > Picea > Picea engelmannii. The sequence goes on from ML783838.1 coordinate 191,504, forward strand.
AACCATTCGTCAAACAAAGCTTTTATGAGAAAGTTACAACATAAACAGTGGAGGGTAAATTTTAAGACCCATCTAACTTTGAAGAGCCATAACGTTCTACTCGAGAATCAGATTGAGGTGCAGGAGTAGTCAATGGAAATATATTGAACCATAGAAGACATTCCCAGAGTTGAATTAAATTTCTAGGCATCTTAAAATGGTTTAATATGGAAAATAAAGTACTTGTAGCATTCCAGACCAAAAACACGAATTGGCCTAGAACTTCAGCAGGCTGTAACTAGCAGCCAAGAAACCAGAAAAAGGTGAAACTTGGATAGAGTGTCCATAATATGTAAATTAAAAAACCCAATTGAGATCCTACGAAAAATCCAATGGAGTAGGTGCAAAAATGCATAATTACAGCGCAGAGTTGCGCCAAGTTAAAAAATGAACAAAAACAAGTTAATGGGAAAATTTCAAATAACCATAACTTTATGCTCAAGACTTAGAATTGAGCACGAGAACAAGCGTTGGAAAGGTGGAGGACAATAGAATATAATTATTCACCTAGAAATTTGATTTGGGCATTCAATGTTTCAATAAATCAGAAGAAAGAATTCTGATATATATATATATATTATTTATTTATTTATTTTTATGCTGGGGGAATCGACAACTTGCGGTTCTTGTATTTGCGTGACACATGGTCGATACCTGTCTGCTACCACTATACCCCCAAGTGCGCCACACAAACCACAAGCATGGAACACAGATAAATCGGGGTGAGAATCAAACTTGGGACCTCCTTTACATATTTCTTTCCATTTACACGACACTTTCTAATCGGTCTACACCCCTGTGGGCAAAGAATTCTGATATATTGTTGAACCAGAATGGTTCATATTTTTCATGAGATTGTTGAAACAGTTATCCTAACAAAGTTTTGTTGGCTACACATTTTACAGAATTAAAAACAACTATATCAGATTAGGATCAACATAGAGTCCATAGGAATGGATGAGGCACAAAGGACTTACAGTCAGGGAGATGAAATTAGAGGGATGGATGTCCATTTGGGAATTGAAGGAACAAACTCCAATGGACATGGAGAAGGAAGGGATGAAAACATGAATATGGTAGAGACCATTAAAAATTTGGAGAAGGATGTCCAAAGCCATAAATATGATAATGAAAGGCTTATGAGAGCCAAGGAGAAGCAGGATGACTTCAACATGAAGCTAATGCAAAGCTTTAACATAATAGAAAATAAATTGGATAAGGAGAGTGGCTCAAGAAAATCAGGAAGTCTCAAGTCTCCTGATGAGAAAATAAGAACAAGAAGTGTTAGTAGACATCACCACCACTCCCAGAGGCATTCCAATAAGAGAGAACACAACAACTCAAGTTCATCCCCTGTCAGGAAGCATAAGAGTTTTGGGGCGGATGAGCTACGAGGAGAAATGAACAAAATCAAACCTCCTACATTTGATGGTGAGCATAAGAAGGATGCAGATGCAAAGACATGACTGTTGGGCATGAGAAATTATTTTCAATTGCATAATTATTATTCTCATGTAGAAGGTAGAATTTCCATCTATCAACTCAAGGGAAAGACATCCATGTGGTGGGATCAACTTGTGCAATTGCAACACATTAAAGAGAAAAGTGTTACTTGGAGGGAATTCAAGAGGTATTTTGAGAAGAAATACTTGACTAAAAGATACTATGACAAGAAAATGAAAGAGTTATTTGTACTCAAGCTTGGAAGTATGACCATTGATGAATATGAGAGAAGGTTTTTAGAATTGTTGAAGTATGTCTCTTTCATCAAGGATGAGACAGTTAAGATTAAGAGGTATTTGAGTGGATTTCCATTATTCATCAGTGAAAAAATACAATATGATTATCCCAAGACATTGGAGGAGACCATAAGGCGAGCTAAATTCCTATATGATCAACAAAAAACAAGGCCAACTTTCCAAAAAGCTTGGGAAGACAAAAAGAAGTTCGAGATGGATCAAAGGAAGAAAGTAAAGAAGCCACCATTCTTTGGAAATAATCCTCAAGGACAACCAACTTCTAGAGAGACCAGAATGATTGAGACAGGGGGTCAAAGGCCAAGGCAACCACCTATTCAATGTTGGGGTTGTAAAGGAGATCATATGTTCAGAGATTGTCCTCACAAAGGTGAAAAATTAAGGACTGTTCACAATGTACAACAAGCTAAAATGGTGGAGGACATGGGAAAAAATGTACCAAGGATCTATGCATCCCTGGACAACAAGTAAGCAGAGTATCAGTCACATATGATTGAAGTGGAAGGTATGATCAACAACCAAACCATTGCTATTTTAATTGATTCAGGAGCTATTCATAGTTATATAGATCCTAAGATGGTGGAAAGTTTTCATTTTCCAAGAAGCAAGCATGGAAAATCTTGGTTGGTGCAGCTGGCTACCGAAGCCAAAAGAAAAGTTAATGAGATGGTTAAGTCATGTCTTATGGACATGAATGGATTGAACACCAGTGAAGATTTGAACATCTTGCCTTTAGGTTTCTATGACTGTCTAATTGGGATGGATTGGTTGTACCAACATCATGCTATCCTAGACTGTCATAACAAGGCATTTACTCACTTGGATGAGGAAGGGAACCTAAGAAAAGTGCAGGGAATTCCCAGGGCAGTAACCATCATAGAAATTTTAACATTACAGTTGAAGAAATGTTACAGAAAAGGGTGTCAAATATTTGCAGCTCATATGGAAGAGACACCTAAAGATAAGGTGCCAAACTTGGAACATCATGCAGTCCTGGAATATTTTGAAGATGTTTTCAAGGAGGTACCAGGACTACCCCCAAAGAGAGATATTGATTTCTCTATAAATTTGATGCCTGGAGAAACTCCAGTGTCAAAGACTCCTTACATAATGAGTACACTATAGCTAAAGGAGTTGCAAATGAAGCTTGAAGAACTTATAAAGAAGGGGTATATATTCCCAAGTGTGTCACTTTTGGGGTGCTCCAGTCTTGTTCGTGAAGAAAAAAGATGGGACATTGAGATTGTGCATTGATTTTAGATAGTTGAATAAAGTGACTGTGAAGAACAAGTATCCTTTGCCAAGGATTTATGACCTCTTTGATCAATTGAAGGCTGCAAATATATTTTCAAAGATAGATCTCAGGTCATGATACTGTCAGGTAAAAATTAAAGAGGAAGATATCAGAAAGACCACCTTCAAGACAAGGTATGGTCATTATGAGTTCACAGTGGTGCCATTTGGGTTTTCAAATGCACCCATTGTTTTCATGTTCTTAATGAATGGTGTTTTCCGAGAATATTTAGACAAGTTTGTCATTGTCTTTTTGGATGAATTCCTTGTATATTCCAAGTTAGAAGAAGAGCATGAGCATCACTTGAGGATGGTGTTGCAAGTATTAAGGGAGCATCAGTTGTATGCCAAATTGAGCAAGTTCTCATTTTATCATAAGCAAATTCATTATTTGTGGCATATCATTTTAGAGGATGGGATAACAGTGGATCCTGAGATGATAGAATCCATTAGAGAATGGTCAAAGCCAAAGAATGTGATGGAGGTCAGATCATTCATGGGCCTTCAGGATACTATAGGATATTTATTGAAGGATTATCAAAGATTGCACACCAAATCACTTCCTTACAAAAGAAGGGTGTGAAGTTTTAGTGGACATTGGATTGTGAAAAAAGTTTCCAACACTTGAAGAAATTATTAACAAGTGCTCCAATAATAAGGATTGCAAACCCAAATGAAGACTTCATTGTATGCACAGATGCATGTAAAGAAGGACTTGGTGGAGTCCTTAGTCAAAATGGGTTTGTTATATGTGTTAATGGATAAATTCGTGAGTGCGGACACAAACCAATCTCCCTAGATCCACCTGGATCTAGAACAAAATGAGACAGAATACTACTCTTTCCCTAGATCTAGATTATTGAACGAACTAAGAGAAATGGATAGTGGACATACCTTATGAACTCTCTCCTTAAATCTCTGTTGTTCCTTGCTCCACTTCGATGCTCTTGTGCC